>MNCI01008555.1:15711-36509 GCA_015680685.1 Gnetum montanum
CACTTTGACATAAATGCTACAATCAATTTAACAATTTTTAAGCAAATATATTTCCCTATTTGGTTGCATCTTTATATGCCATAAAGTCAATTTTTCTTTGGCTACAATATCATAGATCTAATATCGTAACACAAGCTATGTCATCATATATGCAATATTGCGGGATGCATGCCTACCTATAAATACAATACTTAGGTGCATGGATTCGCAAGAGGTATCATTCCAAAGTAACAAAACTCTTTTAGTTTGTTTTTGTGAATTTAGTTTTAAGTACTTAGAAGTGTAAATGCCTGCAATGTAGTGTGACTTAGCAAACAGAGTCTTTATTCAAACATTTTGTACCTAGATGCAAGTGTGACTGGCAATAAAGATTGAGCTATTTCATACTATTACAGCATTCTCCTAGTTTACTGCTTTACTTAAAATAATGTTTACTATTTTCACTTAGACTGCTGATTACTACTTTCCTAGTTAATGTTTTACTATTCTATGCACTTTATTTTCACTGCTGTTAGTATGCAGAATGGATACAGGTAATTTTGATCATAAAGTGATTGTTTGGTAACCCAGTAGTATTATCACTTGGTTTGCCCAATAGCGAAATACTTGGTAATCTCTGTAACGATTACATAAGCCCAAGATGTGTACAAAAAATCAAGTATGGATATCCATCGCCATAGGATAGAATAGATTCTTTTATTGTTTTACTAACAAATTGTTTCCATTTCATCATGTTCCCTAGGAGTAACAATGGCCCAACAACATCAATTATCATATACCTTACTATGAGCTAAACCATACACATAGACTTCACTAACTTCACATGGGAAGACAACAGTCTTGAACTTAAACCAATTACTAGTATAATTACATTGCCTTATCCATGAATTACAATCTGGTCATGCATGAACACCTGTGACTTGTATGGTTGGGTGTTGAATTACTCCACCACTCATCATTGTCATTACTAGGGACAAGTCAATGTATATTGAGTAATTGATTTCATAAAGTTCGTTGTATCAGAATTCAAAGTTAAAATTCATAACCTAAATAATTAAGCACACTTAACCAACCATCTTAAACCACAACATGGCTTCAAACAAGGATACATCATCACTTGCCAAAGAGATAAAAATGGGTAATGATAGAATTAGTGATGAAGAAGAATAGGGTATGCTAATGCAAACAAAAATCACATATGCTCACACTAATCCTTATCATCTAGATTTTACTTTTATTTTTCATCAAGATAGTTAAATGAGGTGGAGAGACATACAACGCAATATAGTCCTACCTCCAGATCGAGCAACACTTAATATGCTTCAAATTTCCTTAAGGGGAATGAATTTGAACTAAGTCCAGGAAGGGTACCATGTGACGAAGCACATGACAAGGCCTTATGAACCCACAAAGGGGTAGATGACGAGAGATGCTACCATGGAAATCAAACATGTACACAACAAAGGGAAGTAGGTTAACACTTTCGTTGTCTTAGAAGACACGATACTTATGTGTTCATTACAAAACAACTCCACCAGAATCATGAAGAGCCTTCAAAAACACTTATCATTAGACTTGAGAAACTTGTCAAAGTTCAACTACATTCTACCCTAGCAAAGACACCTAAGAGGGAGGCAACTAACTCAAAGTACAAGCAGGACTCAAGGCCAAGAGTTTTTGCTAGATCCTATAGAGAAGAATACTAGAGCCATGCAAGGAGGGCAAGTTAGCACTATTTTTCTACTGCCTCATCCTCATCCTCACAATCATTAGTGGACTTTGATAGGAGGAGGCTAAGGTACCGAGACCATAACAGGGAAGAAAGAAGGACTCATAATCGTCATGACCATCATCCAAGGCACTCTAATATAGAAGATGAAGACTATGGACAAAGAAGATGAAGGGATCAAAGAGAGGATCAAGAAAGGTATGAGCACAAAAGGAGGTACCGCAACAATAGAGCACACAAACCCAATCACGATGATGAACCCCTAATGGCAACTTGTAGCATAATTAAGATCTAGGAAGTTGTACATATACCAACCAAGCATGTGAGCAATAGCCATATCAAGTGGCTTGATATGAATAACATGCCAAGATTTGAAGATGGTTATAATGTTGATCCATAACGCCACCTCCAAGCATTCCATGATGCTTGTGCCCTACAAAATATTGAAAGTGATTGGAAGAAGTTGAAGTTGTTTCCATGAACACTTGTGAAAGAGGTTGAGAGCTAGTATAGATCACTTGAACCTGAATCGATCACAAGATGAAGTACCATGCTAGAGATTTTCAATGATAAATATTAAACCTACTCATGAGTGTCCAATTTAAGGAAACAAATATAAGGATGGAAGCAAGGGACTCATGAAACCCTTGATGTGGAAATAGTAGGCACTATTCACTATTACATAGATATCCACACCATGGATTTTCACAATGGGAATAGCTAAGATACATTATAGATGGGTTACAGAACAAGACCAAAGGGACCCTTGGGGTTTATGCCTAAGGCCAATTATCTGAAATGACAACCCATTGAATATAGAGATTGATTAACCAAGTGGTGAAGGAAGAACGCAAGTTAAGAAAGAGAGAATCAGCAAAAGAATATAATAAAGACACATCCATCAGGAAAAGATATGCACAAGTTTGTGACACATAAGAGGAAGAAATCTCGAAATAGGAAATTCAAAAGAAGACTCTACCAATTTAGAAATCTATAACTAACATTGCAGCAAAGGTAGAGAAAATGTGGGACCCTCTTGATGAAAAATTTACAACTACATTGAAAATTATGGAGGAGAAAACAGAGCAAGCCTTTGGATAAGGCAAGGACAAGAAAAAGAAGAAAGATTTTGGATGAAAGGACAAAGTGGCTTTAGTGCCTAAGTGTTCAAGCACAAGCTCCACAAATAAGGAAGGATGTGTCATGTGCCAGTACGAACATCCCAAGGGATGTTATCCAATAATGGCACATTTATTAGAGATAGGGGCATATGCATTTAATCTCAAATTTGTTAAGAAACAAATGCCTAGAAGGTTATCTTATCCTTAAGGTAACTACAGGTAGAACTTCCAACTAACATACTATCCCAACAGAGCTTTGCCATGGCCACAAGAGTAGTACTATCAATAGTGGCAACAACCCCAATCATGGGTCATGCCACCACCTCACCAACAATATCCATACAAGTAGCTACATCCATATGGATATTTTGTACAATGTCCAATCTCTCTTGATAATGTTGTTGTTCAAACTCCATAATAGTACCCAACTAGGTACCATAGACCAATGCTACCAAGAATAGATCCAAATTCATATATGCGTCCATCAGTAGCTGGTTCAAACCAACATTTGAATCCTTTACCACCAATGTCACCTCTAGTCATGTAGGGGGAACTGCCATCACAAACATAGTAAAAAAGTGTAATAAGGTCAATTAGTATGCAAGAGGAGATAATCACATGTGAATTACAACCTAGGAAACAATCATTCTTTCAAACAAGTTCTGAAAAGGTTAGATGGATGGGGAACACATATACTTCCACCCCATCCACATCGAATCCTTCTCAACACAACAAGCTTCCATCTTCATCAAAACCAAATGTCATAACTATCATGCTTATCCAAAAAATAACTGATTGAATAAAGGCAAAATCCCTTCTGCAAAAGTGAACTAATTTAGGAAGTCCCTTTGTTTACCTTCAAATAGCAAGGTAGAACCATGCAAGGCTCTACTTGATTCTGGGTCAAGAGTAAACCTGATCTCACAAGACATGTATCAAGCTTGGAATATACCATCATTAAAGAAGAGTAATATCCAATTAGAGCTTGCAGACTAGTCCATCATAGTTCCACTAAGGCAAGTGGATGATGGGATTACAATCATAAGTGACTGGTCTTACCTTGCAAATTTTCTAGTAATCCATGCTGGTAAAAATAAGGGAGAATTTCCAATTATCATGGGAAGAGCTTGGCTTAGGATTGTCAATGCTAAGCTTTGGATTCATGACTTGTCCTTGTAAATTTCCAAGGAAGATGAAGCTAGTATTATACAAATACGAAGAGTTCTATGTATCACATAAAGCAATAATGGGTGCAATTGCATGCAAAGAATATGGGCTATCAAACAAAAATATAGTAGGGCATGCAATAAATGTATAGAAGAAATATGTGTGTAGAAATGTATGTATGCATAGCTACACAATAGGAAGGCACCCAATGGATGATCACAAATGAAAAAACTCAATTTAGAAAGTACATGGAACCAACAGAACAAGTTGTTAGTGCCTATGTTAAAGATGCTGATAAGTTGGAACAATTAAGGAAAAGGTACTCATACCCATGAACAAGTCAAGAAGAAGAGACAAACTAGGTACAATTAGAGATCCTAGACAATATGGAACTAGAACTATTGGAACTAAAGGTCCTACCACCAACATTAGAATATGCTTTTCTAAATAAAAAAAGCCAATAATAATCAACATCAACTTAAAAGAAAAATAGGCATAGAAGTTGCTACAATTGATTAATATATGGCCTACAACATTTTCATGGTCTTACAATGAGATCATAAGAATTGATGTAAGAATCTATAAACATCATATATATACTAATCTAGCAATCAAACCATGATGCTAACCCCAATGAAGGCTCAATCCTAAACTAAAAGAAGTAGTCAAGCAAGAGTTGGAGAAATTAGTAAAGGTAGGATTCATCTATCCTATTGTAGATTGTGAATTGGTCAATCCCTTAATAATTGTTCTAAAAAAGGGGGGCAAGTGGTGAGTGTGCATTGATTTCTGAATGTTCAATGCTACTACCTTCAAGGATCACTTCCCTCTACCATTCGTTGATAAAGTCCTGGACACCATCATAGGACATGAGTACTATTGTTTTTTGGATGGATACAACACATATAATCAAATATGCATCGCACCCAAAGACTGGGAGAAGATAATGGTCACCAAATCCATGAGGAGCATTTGCCTACAAGTAGATTCCATTTGGCCTTTACAATGCACCTACTACATTCTAGAGACTTGTGCTCAATATCTTCCAGAAACAAATTAGAAATGGTGTTGAAGTATTTATGGATAATTTTTCAACATATGGGCTAGATTTCAAACAAGCCTTGGACTCATTGGAGTAAGTACCAAAAAGATGTGTTGAAACCAATCTCAAGATCAACTAGCAGAAAAGCCACCTTATGGTCCTAGATGGTATAGTGTTGGGACACAAAATCTCACAAAAAGGCATAGAGGTAGATCTTGAAAAGATTCAAGTCATACAAAATATCACTCAAAGATCAAAGATAGTAAAAGATGTGTGATCATTCTTGGGCCACATGGGATATTATAGAAGATTTATAGAAAATATTTCAAAGATAGCAAAATTGCTTATGGAACTTAATAAGAAGGATGCACCCTTCGAATGGACAAAGTCATGCAAAAAGGCATTTGAAGCTCTAAAGCAAAAACTAGTTGAGACAAAAATCCTTCAAGCTCTGGATTAGTCTAGGCCTTTTCACATCATGATCGATGCTTCAAACTATGTGCTTGGTGTAGTACTCACACAACTAGATGATGAAAAGAGACCTTATTACATACACTATGCCAACAGAAGCATCAATGAGGCACAACTAAACTACACCACAACAAAAAAGGGAGTTGATGGCCATGGTGTATGCACTTAAAAATTTTAGACATTATGTGCTTGAATATCAACTTTATGTCCACACCAATCATAGTGCCATTTGATTTCTCATGAACAAACTAGCAGTTAGTCCCAGGGCGATAAGATGGCTTGTTATTTTGCAAGAATTCGAAATCATGATGATCAATAAAAAGGAAACAAAAAATGTGGTAGCTGATCATCTATCAAGGTTAAAGTGGGATATCCAAGATCAAAAAAAACCTTTATCCAACCTATTCCCTAATGATAACCTATTTATTGAAACGTGAAAGGCTATAAGTTTAATAGGAAAGCCATCGATTGCAAAATATCTTACCTATATATTAACACAAGAGCTTCCTGTTAACTGGAGTAAGAAACAACAGGAACAGTTCCTTCACAAAGAAAAAAGATATATGGAAATCAATGGTAATCTATACAAGATCTATGTTGATGGGCTCATCAAATGGTGTGTGCTATAGTGTGATCAATAGAGAGTTTTACAGGATATCCTTGAAGGCCCACACGGTGGCCACTATGCAAGGCATAGAATGGAACTCAAATTGATGATGGTAGGCTACTTTTTGCCTACCTTGTTCAGAGACATCCACACTTTTGTGTAATCCCATGAGTGATGCCAAAGACATGAAAGAATTATGGCTAGATATGAAGGGCCACAACAATGGATATAAACACTTAAACCTTTTGACATATGAGGAATTGATTTTATGGGGCCCATAACACTAATGTCGAATGGGAAAGAGTACATAATTGTGACTATGGATTACTATACAAAGTGAGCAAATGTAGTTGCAATTAATGATGTTAGGAGAGCGCCTCTTGGCATTCGAAAGGAATTTCAAAGAATAATTGTCACCGGGTGAGTCACAGCGGATAATTTTTCCTCACCAGATGATAGGGCTAAGTGCTTAGACACCTAGCCAGCTACTCCCAATGACACACATCTCATATTTAGGAATGGACATTCCCAACCTGGCCAGTACTCCAGTATCTAGCATGCTACCTCCTAGTAGCTCCCACATCAGTTCACCAGAGGTGCACTAACACCTCTGATAGGCACGGGCATTCCCAGCCTTGCTAGTACGCTCTCATAACTAGCATTCCCTCCTGTAGCTTACACAGGGGGCAATCTAGCCTCATACCAAACTGGGCTCTGGTATTCCACCAAAGGTGGCACCGCACCAAGACACCTTCTTGGCTACCTACATACCTACTAGCATCGTAGGATCAGGGCCATGTAGTTCTAAATTCTGTATTAGCCTGAACTCTCCATAGCAAGTGTACATGCACTACATTTGGACACCTCCAGACATAGCCCGTCACATGCACCGCACCCCATGGTAACAGATGTGCATGTAGCCTCTTTGCATGCATTGCCCCTGGCTCCATCTGTTTAGGTAACACCAGCTACCTAGCGTACTTACTATGCACCCATTTAGCAAGTCATCTATAGAGAACAGATGTCTTTCCACACCTCGAGTGTGAAGCAATCATAGCTCACATACACCTACATGCAAGCGTTCGCACTGGGAGCTCAAAGGGTCGTGACAAATCCACCCCCACTGGATGAGTATCCAACATCCTCGTTGGAAGTCCCTTTGAGAAGGAGTTGGATCAACTCCTCACCACATTTCAATGTGATGTCCCTTTTGGTGTGTCGACTCCTTCGACAAGCACCCTCGATCCAATGGCTAAGAACTTTCTTAGCCATTCTGTTCAACTTAGCAAATTTGCTGCCTGGTTCTCCTAACTAGGTCGATGAACCCAATCGAAGTCAAACTCCGCAAGGTACTCTAGCACCTTGCTTGCTTCCTTGGAGAACACCAGCTCTCCATACGGGGCATACAAAGGTTGAAGGTAGCCAGCCTCCAACAGCTCCCATAACTACCTCTGCAGTTAATCCCACTCCTGTAGGGAATGTACAATATGGAACACTCATAGGCACTCTCACCCCAAGTGCCATCTGCTTGCACAACTCAGTAAGCTCCTCCATCAAAACAACCTTACTTTGATAGAGTTTGTGAGTCGACTCCTTCGACTTAGCAAGGTCCTCCTTGCTTTGATACTAATTGTCACCGGGTGAGTCGCAGTGGATAATTTTTCCTCACTAGGTGATAGTGCTAAGTGCTCTGACACCTAGCCAGCTACTCCCAATGATGCACATCTCATCTTTAGGCACAGACATTCCTGGCCTAGCCAATATTCCAGTATCTGGCATGCTACCTCCTAGTAGCTCCCACATCAATTCACTAGAGGTGCACCAAAACCTCTGATAGGCACAGGCATTCCCGGCCTTGCCAGTACACTCTCATAACTGGCATTCCCTCCTATTGCTTACACAGAGGTGGCACCACACCAAGACACCTTCACCAAGACACCTTCTTGGCTGCCTACATACCTACTAGCATCATAGGATCAGGGCCATGTAGTTCTAAATTCTACATTGGCCTGAACTCGCCATAGCAAGTGTACATGCGCTACGTCTGGACACCTCCAGACATAGCCCGTCACATGCGCCACACCCCATGGTAACAATTTTCATAGCAAAGACAGCTACCAAATTTTTTCAATAGCATGTGGTGAATAGATTTGGAGTACCAAGAATGCTCATTTCAAATAATGGGACTCACTTCACTACAACTACATTTAAAAATCTCATGCAACAATTTGGGGTGAACCATAAACTAACCACACCATATCATTCCCAAGAAAATGGTCAAGTTGAAGTTACTAATCGAGAAATTATTATGATAATTACTAGGATAGTTAGTAGGTTTAGAAATGACTGAAGCACTAAACTGAATGATGCTATGTGGGCCTATAGGAAAACCTGGAAACTACCTATAGGGTACTTACCATATGAGTTAATTCATGGCAAGTTGCAAATTCTCCCGATCCAAGAAAAGCTCCACACTCTAGCTACTGCCAGTCAACTTAACCTTGATTTGAGCTTAGCCCAAAAAGAATGTCTCATGAATTTAAATCTTTTAGATAAAAATAGGCTTATAGCACTCATGAGTGATGAAGTCCACAAACATTAGTCCAAACTTAGGCATGATACATGGATAAGGAAAGTAACTATACAACCGAGTGATAAGGTCCTTTACTATAATCCTAATCATTTACCCCAAAATGCTAAATTTTAGATAGTTTGGGAGGGATTGTACATTGTTCAAGACACTTATCCATCTAGTGCCTTACATATCTACCAGCCATCCTTTCCACATAAGCACATCCTTGCTAACATCCAACAAGTCAAATTCTACTATGAACATTCCAAGGAATCTACACAATCTAACCATCTTCCACTCATTCTCTTCTTCATTTAACCAATCCTAATGATAATTGTGGGGGTGTTCCTCTGAACCCATAGATACTTCACTAACCTTTTTACTTTATTTTTACTTTTTCATTCTTTTATACTTTTCCATTTCTTAATAATTTTCTAATTCTTTCACATTTTTCCATTCTTTTAACATTTCTCATTCTTTACATCTTTTTCCATTTTTGCTATCTTTTTCACACTTTGTTTTTATTTCCTTTGTAAATAATTTTGATTGCTAATAAAACAAATTAAAAATAATGCAAGATGTAGTCTAATAAGGTGAAGATTTTCCTATGTTATCAAGTCATAAGGGATTGATTATTTGTGCAATGAGACCACAGCATTCATGCATCCATTCCATTAATAAGAGGTTCTTACCATGGTCAAGATGATATTCTTTCCATCATAAAACTAAGAATAAACTTATGATTATTATGCCTAGATTGAAAAGTAAAGAACCAAGTGGGAATGTTAAGGATGTGACATCAAGGGGATTTGTAGATTCCCTTGGATTATGACTATGAGTTCTATTTTGTTTCTTAGGTTATATTATATCCTTGTAGATCTAGAGAAAAATGGGAGTAAGAGTAAAATAAGTGTTGCCTTACCATGTCACTAGAAATACATGTTACCTATGCCTAAAGGTAATCCTCTAGTAAGCCTAACACAGATAAAAATAAAGCTCATGCACAAAATAAATTCTTGGGGATCCCACTGGAAAGACATGTTACCCATGCCTAAAGGTAGGCAACTTCTTAGGAATCTAGAAAAAATTAAAAGTGCAATGAATAAACTCCTCCCTTGGACAATATGACAAGCGGTAATACTCCTTACAATAGTGGTAGTTGTAGCAACCCAAAACATTGGTGGCTAGTATACAAAGGGGTTTATGGACGCACAACTAGGACCTTACATCCACACAAGGGCCTTTGCTAGAAAATGGAGGTGGAGTACCCTAGATGGTCTTGTCGATCAAATAGGGACTTTGTTGGTGAAAATCGAGGTAGTGGATGCAATTGGGGGGTGATGTGGTTAGCCAAAATGCAAGTGCTGACATTGTGAAATAATGCTAAGCATTTCAATGATGTTTTTGGTAGTACCAAGGCTAATTAGACCTGAGAATAGCAAGGTTCTCTAGTGCAAGGATGATGGTGTGAATGTGCAAAAATATGTAAAATAGCAAGGAGATGTGAGTGCAATGCTGAAATGTCAAAGAAAAATGCATCAAAAATACTTGAAAATGCGAAGGAGTTTGAGAGAGAGATAATGGCACAACCCCAAATGAGGATCATAGCAATTATAAAAGAGAGGTGAGAAGGTATGTGCTATACAAACAAGTGCAGTAGTAGCATAGCCATAGTCTTTAAGGTATCCTAGGGTGAAGATCGATGTCCACTACAAGGTCTATGCATCCTAGCTTGGCTGTCGTGGTGTCCTGCAAGTTCTAGTGCACTACGATGTTGAATGGGATGTGAAAGTGTTGCCAAGGTGATGATACGCTCTAGTATGCAGGGTGCTCAAGGTGCCTCAAGTTCCAAGCGATACTCTAAAAATGCTAGCGACTGCTTGAATTTGCCAACCAAATACTTCAAATGCCCATCACTAAAAATAGATTGCCAATCCCTAGAGTGTGGAATGCAGGGGAATTTATAGGCTTAGGGTTAGCTTAAAGTGCAAATCAAGCATCACATGGCAAAGGGATAGGTGGGGCTATGCTGACCTCTGCTACACTCCTCCTGGAGTAATAGGTGCTACGCTTTGGTATGCTCCACTAGACCCTAAGAGACTACCACACTATGACTATGCTACCAAGACTACATGTGCTAAGGTAAAAAAAAATACTATAATGTACCTACAAAAAGTGAAAAATAGTGTAATTTGGAGGCTACGCTCTCCCCTCTTTCAAATGGGGTCAAGTATAGGTATGATTTTGGGATATAAGGGGATGTAAAGAGAATGCAAGTTACTAATCTTACTTGCCAAAGGAGTGCTAGAGCTAGAATGAAGGCCTATGTTGAGCTCTAGAGGATTTTGGAGGTAGTTTCATGTTGCTATGCTAGCTACACTCTAAAGTGTAGTCCAATAATTATGCAAATTTTGCAAAAAATTGAAGTTTGTCACTGCTACGCTCATGAGCATAGTAGAAAGGGACAAGGCGTAGCATGGACACTTAGAGAAAGTTGGCAAGAATTGTAGTCTTTGTTCTTGCTATGCCAGCTACACTCGGGAGAATAGTAGGAGGGGTGGCTTTAGGAGTTAGAAAATTTTTCAAATGCCTCTTCTATGCTAAGCTAGCTTGACACTTTAGCAAAACTAGCCACTGAAGTGAGTGCTACACTGGCTATGCTCTAAAGTGTAGCAAAGAGAATGGGAGCATAGCACAACACTTAAGAAAAATTTTTGTAGTTGTTGTTGACACTTAGAAAAGTTTGCAAATATGGTTCTGTGTTACATGCTATGTTGGCTACGCTCTAGAGCATAGCCCCAATAGTGGAAGTGTGGACCAAACACTTAAAAAAAAATTGCCACATGTTGACACTTAGACAATTTTGCTATTGAAGTGTTGTTGCCCAAATTTGGTGGTGTTTCATTGGCCCCTCTTTGTTGATGTTTAGAGGAGTGGCCTAAGAGACATTGACAAAGAACCCAAAAATTCATAGCAAGCACAACACCAATATTTCTTGTTGGCACCTGACTGAACGATGCTTCACTAGGCTCAAGAGTGCTAAAGGTGATGGTATGCTAAGGGCAATGGATGTAGGGAATTGGCTTCAGGATAGCAAGGAGGGAATGAAATGCAAATAATATATCATGCTACAAGATGCAAAGTCAGCATAGCTAACCAGGATTATGGCACCAGGGTGGCTGATCACTGATACGATGGCCTCTCGTTGAAATTCTTATGAGAGAGTCATTGCCCATAGCACTGAAATGGATTACCCCTGGCATGTTGACCTCTTGTCAAAGTACTTATGATAAGGCCATTGCAAATTCAAGGTTGGACCAATTTCCAAATTACAGCTTTACAAGATTTTTCTTGGGGACATGTTTTACCCCTTTTCCTCCTTTTTTTTTGTGAAATGCTAGCTACAAGATGCTTATCATCAAGTGGATTACATGCCACTCGATGGGCTTTACTTGGAGGCAACCACGTCATGTCTACAAGACAAGTGTTTCCTCCCAGGGATGAGTTGCATTACATCCGCTTAGGCTTTGATGAGCCCACAAAGGCTCCCCATGGGATGAGTTACATTATGTCCATCGTGGGTTCTACAATCGACTGAAAGAAGGGTGTCATGTGCATCGAAGAAGTTGGTAAGGGAAGTGGGAAAGATGTAAGGAAAAGGGCTAAATGCAAGTAGGTTATGGTAGGATAATAGAGATGTGCACTCTTGAGTGGCTTGGCAAGTCTAACCAGGCATATGGAAGTAATGTGATGACTTGTCGTTGTGATGAAATGTGCCTTTAAACAATTGCCTCTAGGGCTTCATCCTACAAACATAATGTAAAGAAGACAAGAGAACAATCACACAACATGTGAAATAAGAGAAAAATGCTAGTTTCAAATGTGCTATAAGTGTCGCAAGTGTTGGACTAATTGCAAGAGCTTGTAGTGCCAAAGTAGGAAGGCCAATGTAGATGTCAGAGCCAAAAAGCTCTAGCAACCACACCAAAGGCAAGCACCCAAGGGAGGCTAACGAAGTAGCTAGGGGCAATGGCGATGCAATTGCTCGAGACTCCACACCATGGAAAAGAGCTTGGAAATCCAACAAGATGGTAGGAATCCATGATACTAGATGCACTTCCAAGCCTAGGAAATGGTGAGAGTTGAAGGAAGGAAATGCTATGGTTGGGCCATAGTACTATTGAGACTCCAGTAGGTGGCGCTGATGATAAGAGCTCCAACCAATAATGAAACACCTAAGGTCAATGATGTTGGTGGTATGGCCTAGGGGTGGTATTACTGGTAATGGGGGTGATAGCTTCGAAAGGTTAGCAAAATGCTTGAGGACATCTTTGGAGGATGAGCAAAATGCCAAGGGTCGTGATGCTGCAAATGTTCTAGAGGCCTTTTCTTGATGATTTGAACTCCATTTTCAAACTACAATGCCCTACCTCACCCTACCCACAAGGCATGGGCAGATGACAAAGGATTGGAAGTATTTGTGCTTGCTTGTTTGTAGAACTGTGTGCGTTGAGCTATGTGTGCTGAAATGCAAACCTAGTTTAAGATCCTAATAGACTATGATATGCTAGTTTATAGTCCTAGAAGACTGATGCATGCTAGTTTAACATCGTAGCAGATGATGGATGTTGTGCCATTTTAATGTCATGATGCAAGGATGAGCTATGTTAGTTTATAGTCATAGCATACTATGTTGTGGATGCTAGTTTAGTGTCACAATCCAAGGACAAGCTATGCTATTTTAAATTCATAACAGACTTGTTGTACCAGTTTAATGTCATAGTGAACGGGTGTGTTCTAGATGCAAATTTAATGTCGTAGCCCAAGGATGATCTACGCCAATTTAATTTTGTAGTAGACACTCTATGCTAGTTTAGCATCATAGTGGATGCTCTATGCCAATTTAACATTGTAGCAGATGCTCTGCACTAGTTTAATGTCGTAGCAAATGCTCTGCTTACCTTGCTTTTTGGCAATGCATCTTAGGCATAGTAGGGCTTCAAGTAGGAATGGTTGACCAGATTTGTAAATTTGTTGCCATCTAGATCAACAAGCTTGAATGCTCCATTATCATAGGCCTTAGTGACCAAGAAAGGCCTTTCCCAATTGGCTAAGAGTTTGTCCACAGGTTCACGAACAGCCTTGAGGACTAGGTCCCCTCTCTTGATTGGGCATTGATGCTAATTGTGGTGGTGCTTTTGCCATTGCTTTTCTTGATACCATTTGATAAAATCAAGTATCTACATGTGCTTCTCCTCTATAGAGTCGAGGTCAATAGTCCTCAACTTGTCATACTGAGCCTCATCAATGAAGCTCGAGAGGATCATGAGGAGTGATGGGACCTGTAATTCAAGAGGCAAAATAGCTTTAGACCCATACACAAGGCTATATGGTGTCTTACCTATTGCTATTCTGCACAAGTGTGGTAGGCCCATAGTGTGTAAACTAGCTACTCATGCCATCGTTATTTGCTACTACTAAGCATCTTCTTCAAAAGGTTGATGATCTTGTTTGTGGCCTCTACCTAGCCATTCACCTACAAGTAGTACAACGATAAGAAGGAATGCTTGATGTTGAGGTATTCATAGAAGGCTTTGGTCTCTACACTACTAAACTATGGCCGATTGTTCATGACAATGGTCATGGGTATACCAAATCAGGTCACTATATTATCCAGGATGAATTTGCAAACCTATTGCAATGTTGTCTTCCTAAGAGAAATAGCTTCAACCTATTTGGTAAATTATTCGGTTGTGATTATGATAAAGATATGTCCTATGAATGACTTAGGTGTGATAAGCCCTATGATATCCAACCACCAATGTTGGAACTACCACATGATCTACATGATGTGTAGTTCAATGGGTGGCACATGCATTAAGTTGTCATGCCATTGACACACATCGCATGTCTTGACCTTAGAAATGCAATTATGCTTCATGTAAGGCCAATAGTAGCCTAAGTGTCTGATTTTTGATGCCATTGCCCTAGGTGCTATGTGGCCTCTGCATAATCCCTCATGAACCTGATCAATAAGTGTTTTTGCTTTGTCATTTCTAATGTAGGTCAAAAATATGCCATCATAGGATCTAGGACAAAGTAGACTATCACCTATAATGATGCACTACTGTGACCATTTTCACACTACATCCTTTTGGGTAGTATTCAAATGTTGTAAAGGCTCACCCTATTGAAGGTATGCCTCAATGTTGTCATACCATTCTTGTGTGTGAGTTGTGCTTGTTGTGGCTAGGAATGTAATGTCAATTACTTGCATGATAGGCTTAATGCATTCTGCTACTAAAGTGAGCAAGGCATGGAATGTGTTAGGTGCAATGCTCAAGGATAACATAGCTAATGCATTGGCAATAACATTCTCATTGCAAGGAATGTGTTGGATATCTGTGATTGCAAACCATTGAAGTATGTGCTTTTTTGAGTCGCAATAAGGTTGTAAATTTTGTGCTTTACAAGCATAAACCTCTATAACTTGGTTGATGACTAACTGAAAATCACCTTGGATTGCTATGTTTCAGATTCCTAGGTCACGAGCTATTATAAGATCTCTAAGGAGACCTTTGTACTCCGCTACATTGTTAGTACAAGGAAATGTAAAGTGATAAGCAAAGGGTCAGATCTCCCTGGAAGGAAATGTGATTACGACAATGGCACTACCCCCTTGAGAGGTTGAAACATCATCAACGTATAAAATTTCCTCCAAGTTGGTAGGCACTTGGCTTATATTTCTAACATGCTTCTCTAGGAATTCTAGGTCTATCGTTGCTTGATCGTTTATTGGCAAAGCTATGACTTGTGCAGCTATTGCTTGACCTTTGGTTAATGCCTACGCTATGTAATGTAGGTTAAACTTCATAATTATTCCTTTCCACTATGCAATTCAACTAATTTCATATATATTCATTGTGATTTCTTGAAGTACACTGCTTTTGCAATTGATGTTGACTCAACTACTAAAATGATAGTGTCTCCACTTCTTAAGCACAAAGACTAAGGTGAGGCAGTTCTTTTTCACATTGTTGTATTTTGCTTCATGGGCCACTAACACATGGCTTAGGTAATATACAAGGACCTCTAAGCCATCATCTTTCTTTTGATAGAGAAGAGAAGTAATTGACATGTTGGAAGTTGCAAGGTAGATGTAAAAAGGTTTATCTCCCTGCAAAGGGTAGATTGTTGGAAGCTGAGCCAGCTCCAATTTGAGGTTTTCAAATGCCTCTTGGCATTAATTTTTCCACTCGAAGTGGACTCCCTTTCTGAGAAAATTTTGCATTGGTTGCAGCTTATTAATCAACCATGTGATAAACTAATCTATGAATTGCAATATTCCTTGTAACCTGAATAGCTCCTTAAGATTTGTTGGCAGTGCTAGGTTCATGATGGCCTTAACCTTATCGGGGTCTACATGTATTCATGCTTCTAATACCATGAAACCTAACATGCGACTTATCTTAACACCGAAGACACACTTCTTAGGATTCAACCTAAGGTCAAGTCTAAGACAATGCTTGAGTATGTAGTCTAAGTCATCTACATGATCATGTGCCATTTTGGACTTAACTGCTATGTCATCAACATAATCATTGAGCAAGTCTAACAAGTAGTTGTGGAAGATATACATCATAGCACGTTGGTAGGGTGCTCCGGTGTTCTTTAGTCTAAAAGGCATCATTGTATATCAAAATGTACCTGAGGGGGTCATGAAGGTTGTATTGAGTTGGTGCTCTAGATTGATCTGAATCTTGTTGTATTCAAAGAACCTATCCATGAAGGAAAACAAGGCATGACCAACCATAGTATCAACCAATTCATCAATACTAGGCAATGGGAAATCATCTTTAATGGCCACCTTTTTTAGGTCCCAGAAATTTATGCAAATGTGTATGCTTCCATTTTTCTTGGGTACAACCACAATGTTGGAAACCCAATCTACGTAGTCAACTACCCAAATGAAACTAGCCTTATAGAGCTTGGTGATTTCATCATAGACTACCAACGCCACCTCAAGCCTAACCTTACAGGATTCTATTTAATTGGTTTTACACAAGGGTCGAAGATGATGTTATGTTGCACTATGTGAGGATCTAGGCCTGGCATGTCCTCATAGGACCATGTGAATGCCTTGATGTTGTCATTGAAAACTTTGACAATGCTTTGGATGTGCTAAGGCTCTAACAAGAACTAAGTTTCAATATCTTTGCCTTGCCATTGAGTGTTTCTATAGGGACTTCGATGAGGGAATCCTCAGTGACATCACCTACCTCTAGATCAAGATCCCTAACTAGATGGTTGGGCCAATCTAGAGGTGCTTCTATGAATGTTACATAGTCATTATGGACTGTGGGCTCAAGGTCTAGGCATTGGGCATTGATGCATTGGATGAGGTCACTGTGAGGTCTGGTTAGGCCTAGAGGTGAATGAAGACACTTTCATGCACTCATGTTGTAACCCTATGACATATTTTGCAAAATAATTAGAAATAACATCAAGCCATACCTATCTTAATAGAGTCAAAATGCATAACATGAGGAAAGAAATGTAATGAATAATTGCCTAAACATGCAAGAATGGACGTTAGAAAAGCAAACATGAAAGCTAGTTTCAGGCCTCTACAGGCCATGGATTGCCAATTTAAGGTCTTAGCAGGCCATAATTTGCTAGTTTAAGGTCTTAGTGGATCATCATTTCTGCAAAATGCATTGGTTCAAGTTAGGAAAAGAGTGTTTGGAATGTGGAATTTGGCTAGAAATTCATTGGGCAACCAAAAAAATCTTAGAAAATTTTCCCAGTGTGGGAGTCATTAGAAAAAGTTTAGAAATTTTTTAACGCTAGCTGCTACACTCACCCCTAGCTACACTTGCCCCCTTGCTATGCTCCTCAAGAAACTCAAGAAAATTCACCCAAGTGTGGAAGCACCGATGTAGTAGGTGGCACATTTAATTACCTCAAGAGGGTATATATGCGTGATTCACCAAGGGTAAACTATCATTTTCTAGAGTGAGAATGAGAAGCTATAAAGCATAGTGTAGTTTGAAGTAGGAGTGATAGCTAGAGCATAACAATTGAAGTGTAGTAGCCGAAGCATAGCACTAGGATGACATGCCATAGTGACTATCAACACCCTAGACTCACCAATGTGGAAGAAGGAAGTTAAGCCCTAGAATGCCTGTCACAAGTGCAAGTGGAGGAGAGGAGAGTGTCATTGAGCATGAGGTATGCTTGCTACACTCACCCCTTATGATCATTTTATTTTCTTTGTATTCTTTCTTCCCTTGTCTAATGTTGGGGTTTGAGTTCTAGGGTGACCTACCTTGGCAGGGCTCGCTGCAACCTTGGCCACCTTGGCAACTATGGCCAAAGAGAGAAAATGCATGCATGGGTTGTGGGCCTATGTTAGCATTTTGTTTTGGTTTTGTGTTCACATCAAGTGGGACAAGGGATAGTCTATGAGCTATGGGGGTTTTGGATTTTCTAAGTTTCTAGGACATAGCTTGCCATGGCATCTAAGAGGAGTGTGCAAGTGCAAGGCAAGGGATTTCTATTTTGGGGCTACATGAGGGTGACATAGGAGCAAAGAAGGGATTTGCATTTTACATAAGGTTTCTGCAAATCTATGTTTCATTTTGAGGGTCATAATAGGGAATAGGGCAAAATAGCAATTTTGTGGTCATTGCTAGAGCAATTGTGGCCTAGAAACGAGGGATCATGAGAATCCCCCATTCCTTCCTTTTCTTCATTAATGTCTCAGGGCATGTGGGATGTGGGCCATAGCAACACAAAAGTGCACTAGGGTTCTGTCCCTTATGTTATAAAAAAATTTCTTTTAAATTTTAGTAACAAGTTTGCATGTGGTGCATGGCCACAACTTCCTAATTTCTAGCACGTTGAGGCAAAACAACAAAGATAAGGGTTAAGCCATTATGGCTAAGATTGGCCATAGCTGAGTGACAAGGTTCTACTACTACTGATTTTCCATGGCACAAGGATAATGCAAGGCAAAGGCAAAGGGAGGGTTAGGCATCATAAGGACATGTAGAGAAGGCCATAGGGGTGAGGAAATACCCAATGACATAGCCACAGGTGTGGTAGCTGCAATGAGGGGGTGAGTAGGGCCAAGGGGATCACCAAGGCCATGACCATGGCAAGCATCCTAGCACACACTATTAGTGTGTGATGGTACTGGACAACGTGGTGAAAGGGGCATGGTGCCCAAGATGATGGAGTGGTATGGTGATGGAGGTTTAGGTGCTGGAGGCTACACTTCCTAGAGAGTGTAGCCAAAACTTTGGTAAATTTGGTTAATTTCTAGAAGTAATGGAGTGCCACGCTCTCGATAATTAGAATTTTTCATGTCAATTTTTGCTTATTTTGGGGCTATGCTCCCTAGAGAGCATAGTCAGCGATTAGAAAATTTGATGATTTTTTTATGGCTACACTCCCTAGTGAGCATCATAAACAGTTAGAATTGTTTTTTCGAATCCCATGCTACACTACCCAGAGTTAGTAACATTTTGAGAAAATTTAAAAAAATTACCAAGTGTAAAATTGGAATGCTAAATGTGAACAATGCTAAGTGTAAGAATGCCAAGGGTAAGAATGTCTCATGCAAAACAAAACACTAAATGCATGAAAGCTTCACCAGAATGACAACCTTGTAAGTGGAATGTACAAATGCTAGAACATGCAAAAAGACTTAGTGCAAATGATGCAAATGTGAAGTAAAATGCTAATCCTAGGTTAATGTTCTACCCCAATGATGAGTGGCGAGATACCCCTACACTTAACCATACAAATATGAGCATAGCATGCGTGATCTGGTCGAACTCCGCAGACTAAGTGCCTACATGCCCCATGGAACACTTAGGGTTAATCATTCATTGTCTTCCTAGACTTACTTATAGTTGTCACGGTGTATGATTAAGTAACTCTGAGGTATATGATTTTTATAGCTTTTTATGTTTTATGTGTCCTATGCTAACAAGGTGAAGGGTTGAGAAACTAATTACTAACTCTAACTAATGAACTAAGTCTAAATTACCTAGCATCAGCCTCCTTTCCCACTTACTGTACACACCCTAAACCGATGCAACTGTGGCTACCAAACGCTAATCGTTGTTGGGATCACCACGTGTAACACATATGCTCGAAGTGGTCATACTGAGGCACTTAACTAGGAGAAAAGGTAAGAGAATCTAATCTAGCCTAAGTGCGATGAGCATCCATTCCTTGATTATCCGTACACATCCTTAAATGCTCGTAATCAAGTCATACTCATTCTGCATTACTAGGACATAAAGGTGAGAGAGAAAACAATAAATAACATTAAATAAAATCCTATTCCATGCACTGCAAGGTTTATCTAGGAATTTCGTCTTTATTACCATCCACAACTTGTGTTCAGGTACAATGTTGCTTGAATAAAGATCCGTTCACTTTAGAACTCCTACTGTGGGCACATGGAAAATATTCTATCTCTGGAGTGATCAATTTGCCAGAGTTTTCCTACTTCTAGCCTAGGATGATGAAACAAGGGAGAGACACCTCTTATTTATAGATATGACGGTGCACTGCGATATCGCGGGGGAGGATGCGATATCGCATACGCAATATCGCGAGGGATGCGATATCGTGACAGCCACGATATCGCATACGCGATATCACGGCTCATGCAATATCACGTCCCATCATACCCCCATGACTAAATGAAAACTCATCCTTGAGTTCTTTACAATAATATCGGGAAGGTATGAGACTATTGACTCAAAATGAAACTAATGGGATGACATGTGAACGGATCATCATTACAAGACTTGACAAAACTAGTGTTCATGACAACAAGAGTGAACACCTTATTACATTGACATCAGGCCTTAGTTGGCAGCTAAGAGAGAAGAGAGAGAGAAAGAAGTGTTGTTGCTGCCAATGCCAAGATTGCACCTTTCGTTGTCCATCGGTAAGTGCACCATCGATCTTGCTCCTTGCATAGCTGCTTCAGCGCTACTCCATTCCAAGTGTTCCTTCCAGATCTGGTCCGTTGTTGCATGATTACCATCTGCACACACAACACAATC
>MNCI01008555.1:37863-50354 GCA_015680685.1 Gnetum montanum
TAAAACAAAAACAAGAAGAGTTAAAGAAAGTTGTAAAACAAAAATAAGAAAAGTTAAAGAAATTTGTAAAAAAAAAATGTGTAAGACAAAAATGTGTAAAACAAAAATGTGTAAAACAAAAACTTGTAAAACAAAAACGTGTAAAACAAAAACTTGTAAAACAAAAGGATGTAAAAAAAAATGCGTAAAACAAAAATGTGTAAAAAAAAACATAAAAAGAACTGAGGGCCCCATATGATTAGCATAGGTGGCCATCTCCCCCATGAATGAATTTCAAGGGAGAGATCTGAAATAATGAATGTCTATTTGAATTTCGTAGAAGTGCCCAACTCCTCCCAATTGATGATCTTAGGTTGAGGGGTGGGAGTTGGCGACGCTCATATTCCAATGTGTCTATGCCTTCATTATTGGCATGGTTTGTCTCCTTAGTTCATTCCATGCATATTTGTTTGCTCTTTCAAGTAGCTGTCAGCCACAGGGTATCTACTACTTGTTGTGTGGTTGCTACATACAGGCATCTTTGTTTCAAAGTATCAAGGGCACACATGTTGCATGGAGGCATTTCCTTCATGTCATCACCCGATGAATCACTGCATGTGATGCATGGAACTTTCTTCTTCTCGATCTTTTCATAAATTTTTATCTTAGATATCTTCAAGGAAAGATCGCGGATCCTAAGGCATGCGTCTACTGTACTCAGCCATGCCCTTCCCATTATAATTGGGAAGTCCCCTTTGTTGTTGTTTACTTCAATCACTAGGAAATCAGCTGGGTAAGGCTTACCACACATAGTGGTAATAATGTCCTTCACCAATCCCAAGGAAATGGTGATGGACTAGTCTGCCAGCTCTAGTTGAATGTTGCTCTTCTTAAGTTGGGGTAGGTTCCAAGCTTGATACATTTCTCATGAAATTAAGTTGACTCTGGAACCTAAGTCAAGAAGAGCCTTATGTGGTGCATTCCTAATGATTTGTAGATAGATTAAGGGACTTCCAAGGTCAGTTAGTTTCCTGGGAAGGTGGCCTACCTTGATCCAGTCAATTACAGTATGCGTTAACATAACCGTATGCATTAAGCTCTATTGAACTGAAGGGTGCTCCAAAGTGTTAGATGGTGGAGGAGTGGTTGTGGACTCAGCCGCTTGTTGTTACGAGAGCTTGTCTGGGCTTTTGGTTCTGAAGAAAGGTCTTCTCTTTTTATAGTTGTCAAAACTAGTAGCGGGTTGAATGTTTACAGCTCTCGTAGCATTATGTTGTTGTGGTTGAGTAGGGAGTTCCCCTTACATTGTTGAAGTAGGTTGTATGGGAACTACAGGTGGAAGAGGTGTGGATGGAGTTGGAGGATGGTAAGTATGTGGGGTGCCTCCCGGAGGAGAAGGAGTCCTCATACAGTACTCCTGAACTTGGTAGTGACGTTGGGGAGTTATGTGACTCATAGAATCACTTGGAGAAACTGGCTACTACACATAATAGCCATAAGGATCAGGTTGTCGGTAAGGGTACTATTATTTCGACGGTGGCATCCCCCATGACTGTGGGTATTACCACTGCTAATGCTATCTGAGGGGTTGTGGTGGAGCTCCACTTGGATAGTATGTCAATGGTTGGTGGAACTGTCTTGGGTTACCTTGAGGATAAGGTAACCTTCGTGGTGTTTGTCATTTGTTTAGTCTCGAGTTAAGTGCATACACCCCAGACTCTTGTAGATGTGAGATGATTGGACAACATCCCTTAGGATGGTCATAGTAGCAGATCTCACATCCACCGTCATTGTCTATGTCTGCTTCCACAACCTCATCAGAGATAGTAATTTTTTCCTTACCCTTATTATCTGCAGGGCCTAAATCTCTCCACTTTTTCTTATCCTTGTCACTACCTCATTCCTCCTTAGACTCCTCTACGATCTTTAGGACAGTTTTAATTTTACTGTCTAAGGAGCTCCATACTTCTTCTACCTTACCGCTACTTTTGTTATTAGTTTTTGAATTGGCAAGGTTTTTCTGTTCACCAACTTTTCAAGTGGTGACTCATCCTCCTCATCACAAAATTTCACTCCCTTCTTCCAAAGGGAGAGATCACGATTGTATTCTTCCACACGTTCTCTTTTTTGTAGTTCACCTTCTTCCTTTGCTACTTGTTCCAACAAGCGATGAACTTCATGGGCTCTAAGTTTTGATAATCTCCCTTGGGCATAAGTCCCAAGAATTCTTCTAGTTTCATGCCTTAGCCCATCCATGATGTGGAGGAGTTGATCCCACTATGCGTATCCATGGCCCGGGCAATGATGTAGCAATGCGTAGTAGTGGCCCATGGAAGCATCCAAGGGTTCATGAGTACCTTGCTTCCATCCTTGGATCTTCTTACTCAAGTTAGACACTCTGGAGTACGTCTAATACTTATTGCTAAAGAGTTCTAACATCATACTCCACCTCCTGATGGTTTCCAGTTCTAAGGACCAGTACCAACTCTCTACTTCTTTAATGAGTATCCTTGTAAACAACTTAAGTTTTTTCCATTTTTTTTCTATGTTCTGCAAGGCACAGGCATCATGGAATGCCTGTAAATGATGTTGCAGATCAGTGTTATATCCCCCTTCAAAGCATGGGATATTGTTCATCTCTGAATGCTTTTTCTAACTGTCTTTTAAATGCCTTGTTGGTATTCTTACTGCCTCCATTATATTGAGCATACTTCAGGTGGCAAGTAGGGGCTCATCATGATCATCTCTTTCATGATGCCTATGATGTCTACGTTGTTCCCTACTTTTCCTTTGTTCATGCCCTTGTCCTCTCTCTTGACTCTCTCGTCGAGGTCCCTCATTTTTTCTACCTCCATCCTCACCATTATGTTCATGATGGCTATGCCCAGATGTGGAAGGAGAGGGTGAGTGATGAGATAAAGGAGAAGAGGAAGGAGAGCCATCGCCATGACGATGCTTCCTACCTTCTCTTCGGCTTCTACGGTCTCGATCGTGGTGACGATCTAAGTGTCTGTCCTTATTATGAGTTGTTGTTTCCTTTGTGAACAGTTGATGTTCACGAGGATCAGAAATAGGGTTATGTATCATGGATCATAGGTTCTGATACCCCACCTCCTCACCATCATTAGGAGGGGGAACATCATTTGTTAGAGGACCTATCATAATGGGTCCATCATCTCCTATCTCACTAAGGATGTGCTGGACCTCCTTGCCCTTCAACAGTGTATGTTGGCTCTCCTTCCTTGAGTCCCTCATACGTTGTAAAGCTGTGGGATGGTAATCCCTCATGTCAAAATCACCCATAACATATTTAGCATATAATTCTATCATGTCAATCTATGCCAAAGCACGGAGAAGCATGTTAGGGATTGATTGATATGGGGGTAACACGATGTTACCTTGCAAATCTCTCCATCGCAGCTATTCGTCTTGATGGAGGATAAAAGTAAAATTAGGAATATACTCATCGAGATGAGTATATACTATCCGGTATTATTGAGGACTTGGCAGATCTAGGTTATGTGTTTTTGATTGCCGACTATTCTTTGTATTGTCCCTAGGTGGTGAGTTGCTCTTATGAGAAGAAGACATTGTTATCGATGTGCTATTTACCGTTATATAAGTTTTCTTTTAATTAACCCGAAGGTTCGTTTAGGCTCCCAATGATGTGAGTGATATCCTATGTTCTATTCAGCACACAAACACTTAGTCCCTAGCAACGGCACCAATGATGAGTGGCGAGATACCCCTACACTCAACCATACAAATACGAGCGTAGCACGCATGATCTGGTCGAACTCCGTAGACTAAGTGCCTACACGCCCCATGGAACACTTAGGGTTAATCATTCATTGTCTTCCCATACTTACTTGTAGTTGTCACGATGTATGGTTAAGTAAGTCTAAGGTATATGATTTTTATATCTTTTTATGTTTTATGTCTCCTATGCTAATGAGGTGAAGGGTTGAGAAACTAATTACTAACTCTAACTAATGAACTAAGTCTAAATTACCTAGCGTCAGCATCCGTTCCCACTTATCGTACACACCCTGAACCAATGCAACTGTGGCTACCAAACGCTAATCGTTGCCGGGATCACCACACGTAACACACGTGCTCGAAGTGGTCATACTAGGGCACTTAACTAGGAGGAAAGGGTAAGAAAATCTAATCTAGCCTAAGTGCAATGAGCATCTGTTCCTTGATTATCCACACACATCCTTAAATGCTCGTAATCAAGTCGTACTCATTCCACATTACTAGGAGATAAGGGTGAGAGAGAAATAAATAAATAACATTAAATAAAATCATATTCCATGCATTGCAAGGTTTATCCAGGAAGTTCGTCTTTATTGCCGTACACAACTTGTGTTTAGGTACAATGTTGCTCGAATAAAGATCCGTTCACTTTAGAACTCCTACTGATGGCACATGGAAAATATTCTATCTCTGGAGTGATCAATCTGCCAGAGTTTCCCTACTTCTAGCCTAGGATGAGGAAACAAGGAAGAGCTGCCTCTTATTTATAGATATGACGGTGCACCACGATATCGCATACGCGATATCACGGGGGAAGATGCGATATTGCGATGGCCACGATATCGCGTACCCGATATCGCGGCTCATGCGATATCACATCCCATCACCCAATGAGCACTAGGTGCATCAAATGTGTGTTGATGTCCTATAGTTGTGGGGCCCCATGGAGGACCCTAAGGATATATTTCTAAGTTATGCCATTTTAGGTAAAATATGCTAATTTTTGCTAAGCGTAAGTTAATATTTTATGCCAAAATGTAATCTATTGTGTTCTAATGCTACATTCATTTGTTGTCTTATAGTTGCAGAGTGCAACTGAAGCCTATCTTAGTGGTTGTGAAGCTCATTGGCATTCTATCCTACATCAGCAAGCCCATGTCCAACACACTTGCACCTGATATGAAGTTAGGTCATCAGGCGATGTGGTTTTGACTAGGGGCATTCAAATTCTTGGCTGACCTGCTACAACACTTTAGTATGATCATGTGGTCATACTTGGCAATGAAGGCTACAAGCACCACCACCGAGAGGTTATGGCTAGGGCCAACCAAGACATATTGAGATTCATGTCCAATGAGCCCATGACTAGTGATCAAGTAGGTGGCCCGAGACTAGGTCCTAGGAGCATTCATCTCTTAGCTAGGATCTAGAGCATGCCGAAGCTCTCTTGTTATAATAAGGGCAACACCCTTTTCATTGCCATGTGCATGCATACAATCTTCTAGAACCCACATAGGACTATATATATTGCCAAATGATAAGTGCTCTTACTTTTCATTATGTCTCATTGTTATTGGCCATGCTAAATTTGCTAACTACTGACTACAGATGTTTAATGCTAGCTTTAAAGTTGATGATGAGGGATTTCATGATGAGAAAAGGGCTCTTTCTTTGACCCATATGGTGCTAGAGGTATTTTCCTCTAATATGAGATTTCAGAAGGCAATTATTAAATAGGTGGGAAAGGACTTAGAGAACCATCCCACCTGATACTCAAAGGCATTTGAATGGTGCCAAACCTACAATTGGCTTAACAAAGGATGGGCTAGCAGTCAACCTATCTTTGGAGAGCTTGTTGTGTCACTGCCTTTGTCATGCATACCATTTGTTCCACATGGATGTTCGTTATGTTAGCTTGACTTTTATTGCACCCATTGATCACATGATGCTAACATTATGTTTTCCTATGTTACAGCTACCGTTGCTTTAGGAGAGATGATAATGGTCACCACTGGCTGTAGTGAGACCACCCTCATTATGAAGTATGGTGACGTAGAGGGGGCCTAAGAGTGGCTATGCCATCAAGCCTCAGAGGCTCTAACTGGTCAACTAACACATGATGGGTTGATGGACCATTTCTTAGCCCTCAACCCAAGCACACCAATGGCTAAGATGGTGACCATTGTTGACTCCTTCAGCCACAATGCCTGTCGCTTTGTCACTCACATGCATGGAGTGAGGGTAGTCTGAAACCTCAACAATGCTTTCTTCAGTAACTTCTTTGGCCTTCCCTTTGAGGTCCTATTAATCATTTACAAGCCCAATCAAGAGGAAGACCAAAGGAAAGAGATCAAAGAGTGGCTAGGGACCACTCACTCTCGTAAAGGCATCATGGTTGAAAATGTGTGTGTGCCTGAAGTCCAGAGGCTTTACCCTCTTTTCTATGCTTGTGCCTTTCCTAAGCTACTCTTATAAGAAAAAGTCCTTAGGGTGGAGCAAGCATGGGTGATGTGGAAGGTCATAGAGGAGGGTACTAGGTTTGACTAGCCTCCTCTATCACCATCAAACTATAGGTAGAGATTACCAAGCTTCATCACAACATCAATGCAAGGTCTCACTTTCACTTCACATTCTTTGTAGCCTATCTACAAAGGCTTGTAGAGTTCTTGGTGATTAGGGATAGTGGGTATTGGATCATGCAAGATCACGAGCAGCTATCCAAGCCATGGATTAAGCACTTATTCACCACCACTTGTGTGCAAGACCCTCTAGAGGAAATTGAGGAGTCATATTTAGTTACGACGAAGGCACATCTAAGGAGGTCACAATCACCTTATTCTCATAATAGTGCAGGTGAGTGTCCACCAACTATTGTTGGAGATGCAAACAATGTTAAGTGATATATTATGGAGATGGTGGAACCCTCCAAGATAAAAATCAAGAGGCCACACCCAACAAAGGAGACTCCCCCTACAGTTGGACAAGTAGGCATTAAGAAAGATACCCACACTTCATTTGATGGTTGTAGGTTAGTGTACTTCATGGATGCATTTAACTTGTGTTTCTTTTTTTGTTATATTATGCTAATTCTACTATGCTATGTTTGTCGGTTAGGCAAGAGGGTTGTTGAGGAAGCAGTGATGGTGAGAGCAGAGGTGATAGACATGACCCCTTCTTAGGTTGAAGAGGAGGTAGCATGCAGGGAGGAGTTGCTGAATGCCCTAGAGATCTCCAAATAAATTGATGCAGAGGGGCTATTCCACCCTGGGGGTGACTTTGCCAACCTCTTCAATGGTGTGTAGTTGGGGAATCTACTCACACTAACATTTGAAGGCTTGCTTGGTGAGCACTTTGTGTTACCATTTACTCCTTCCCTTTGCTCTTAAGCCTTTAAATGCTCAATTATCACTAAGTGTTTCATTGTGTTGTATTGTAGTCTCAAATCTTCTTACTAGCAATCCACTACCAATGCCTACCCACCGCATGAAGCCATGGGTAGAGACACCAGATAAATTCACCTTCATGGAAGGCATCGTGAAGGACATGGTGGACCACATATAATAGGTGGATCCCGAACTTGGTATGTATGTCATTTCTCTTGGACTATTTTACCAATGTCATGCTTAGTTTGTTTCTAGTATTGGTTTTCTCATTATATGCTAATAGTCTCTAAGATTTGTTGGGATCTAAACTGGGTAGCTCATGTAGATGCCATCCTTGAGTATCCTCTCAAGGTGGAGCAAGTGCCTCGTCATGTGTACAAGGTGATGAGAAAGTGCGTGCTTTCCAATAACAAGGCATTGTGGACCTATAGGTGCTTGAATGAGCACCTATGGAAACGTGTGCACGAGCTCCAGGAGGAAATGATCATCCTAACTGCAAAGAACGAGGACCTTTAGTCCCATTATGATTTCTTGTCAGCTCAAGCATAAAGGGATAGTACCTAGCGGACATCAAAGATAGATTATGCTAGATACTGGTTGACAATTTGAGCTAAGAACAAGGCTACTTGGGAGATCATCAAGCAGAGGTTGCAGATGGATCTACTCTCCTAGAAAAATCAAGAGTGGAAGAGCTTTAGCACCAAGGTGTGCAAGTGGAGGCATGTGTAGAAGGACCACAAGCACCACTACAAGCATGAGTGGGATGCCTATTTGCAGCAGCTCAAAGATGAGTCCATAAAGGCCCATTAGCTTGATATGTTTGTTGAGGCAATTGGCGAGAATTGGTCCTTCAAGCTATTTTCTTAGCATATAGTGGTTAGTGGCTACCCGAAGTGAGATATTACCCTACCCTTATGGGAGACCTCTATAGCCACCTTTTCTATGTAGCCTCCTGCATAGACTACCATGGATGAGAACAAGATCCTTGCAGATAGTGACTTCAGCCACAACAACTAGACGTGGTTATCAAAGGTCAAGATCCTCTGACACTTGGAGGAGGGCCTTGATAGATTACCTCTAGAGCTCATTTTGCTTTTGTCTTTCATGCTTTTTATGTGTCAATTTTGCACATCAATTTTTTATTTTAGTTTTTTGCACTTGCTAATTAATTTGTTATTTTGTACTACTTTTGAGTAGGAACTAGGTGATGTCACAAGTCCCAGGAAAGCAATAGAGGAGGAGGAACCTTACCCTTACTAGACACCATTGGCTGAGTAGACCTGATGTATTTAGCTAGTTTTGTACTCCTACTAATGAAGATATAATAAAACTAATTTTTGTGATGAGGATTTTGTGTGAGACTTCATGTTTATTTTGCTAATTTTTTAATGTGGATAATGCAACTAGTTTATGTGATTAGGCTCCTTGTGGGCCCCATGCTAGTTTAAGGCCATGGTGAAATGGCTGTTGCTAGTTTATGGCCATTTCAGGCTATGGAAATTGCTAATTTAAGGCTATTTCAAGTTACAAATAAAAAGGAAAGTGTTGCTAGTTTTGAGCCATGGTAGGCTGCAAGGTGCCAGTTTAAGGCCATGGTGGGCTGTGCGCTAGTTTAAGGCTGTTTCGAGCCATGGTGGGCTATGCACTAGTTTAAGGCTATTTCAGGCCATGGCGATGTAAGAAAGGTTGCTAGTTTAAGGCCATGGCTAGCCACGTAGTGGGAAAGAAAGGTTGCTAGTTTTAGGCCATAGTGGGCCATACACTAGTTTTAAGTTCTATTTGGGCCATTACAATGAAAAGGTTATTAGTTTTAGGCCATGGTGGACCATGTATATTTTTTTCATTTTTTAATCTTATGATTTTTATGTATTTTATGTTTTTCTAATGCGTGAGAAGACTAAATAAAAATGCATAGGCAAAAGAAATGAATGTGTAACAAAGAAAATCATGTAAAATGCAAGCAACCATGTGAAATATAGTTGTGCAAGCAAAAGGCTAATGGAGCATGCAAAAATTAATGGGAAGTAGGCACCTAGCATGTGTTGGACTAAGAGGGTACCTTAGTCATGTAGTTGCTTCCTAACCCAATGCAGGTTAGGAGGTGCATAGGGCCTAAGCAGCACAAGGTGGTATTCGGCTATACCTTCATCATTGATGCTAAAGGAAAATTCTACCCATAGGGCTTCCTTGGGGATGGTATCAGCCTTTTTTGGCTCTTTGGATGGGTCTGGTGAACAAGGTTGACCCTTTTCCTCCATGGGTAGCATGTCATCAAGGAACTCTACCTCTGACCCTTGATCTGTGTCAATGTTGTTGATGGTTGGAGGGACCGAATTATCACCATGTATGATCACTTCTCCACCTTTGACAAAAGGTGGATCTTTTGGTGAATGGGTGAGGAGACAACCCATAATTGGGCTAGCTAGGACCTTTCCAAAATTAGGTTTAACCTAGGCACCTCCTCAATGATAATGAATTCAGCCATAGTGGGGAATTGCTTCCCTGCCACAAAGGCTATTGTGACTATTCCCTTAATGACAACGCATGACTCGTTAAAGGACTTAAGGCACATTGTCTTTGTGGCTTGGATTTGGTCAATGAGATCGAACTTATCAACGATTCGGAATGGGATGATGTTAGTTGCCACAGTATCATCGACATGCACCCTGAAAATCCTACATTACCTCATGTAGATGGTTATAAACATCGACATAGTGGTGACCTTATCCTTTTCAAGGTCGACCTTGATTACTTCATCACGAAATGCTAAAGGCATTTAACCTGATTCTTAAGGAGAAGGAAGAAGCATCATAGCATGGATGGCTTCTTCATCCATTGACATGTCCTCCTTGATAGGAATATAGGCCAACCTATGAACTAGTGCTTTGCGGTGAGTGGAGGAGGTCATTACCAAGGCATACAAGCTCAAGGTTATATTTTCCTACTTTATAGCTTTCTTGACTTGTGCCAATGCATCTAGAAAGTCCCTACTACTATCAATTGCCTTGTTAGCCTTCATCTCCTCTATGCAACCAAAGAGACAAATCTCCTGGGGAGGATATTTGGGCTTGGTTTGTTTTTCCTGCTTGTGAGCCTCAATGCTTAGTTGTTGACCACTTACAGTAGTGACTTCGGCTAATGTGGTCATAGGAATTGTGGACAAGGGGGTAGGCTTAGGCAAACCTAGCATCATGCATTCCCTTATCATTCAATTGGTGAGACACTTGTTTGGCCTCTTAGGCTGCCACATCAATTTCTCAGTGTTGTATCTAGGATAAGGCCTTGGGTGAACAGGGCTTGTCGCAGTCCCCACCACTGGACTCAACGAAGGGTCCACAGGCTGCGACACCTAATGACAAAGGGTGTCTAGGTTACTATCACCATAATGTGCTATGGAGCCTTAATGAAAAAGGGTATCATGGACACCCGAGGTGGTGCTCTAATGACAAAAGGGATCCTTAAAACTAGTTGAGGCTAAGGAGGCCCTAATGTTGTTAGAGGGCACATGAACTACAAATGGCTCTCATGCTAGTTTTGTGTTATCATCAACATTAATGGAATTGATGATGTAGCCTGCACCACTTGAGTTGAGAGGATCTTTGTAGACCTTCATTGATTAATTTTCTAGGAAAAGTAGGTTGGTTACATCAAGAACCAGTTGGCCTTGATCAATCATGCATTGTATCTCATCCCATAAGGCCATGTAGAAATCTGTGTCATGGCCAGGCAGTTGGTGGTAATGGAAAAATTGGTCTAACCTAAAGTGTTTGGGGACTAGAGGCTCATCTGGTATTACTACTTATGGGTTTTTGAGAAGTTCACAATAGCGATCATGATGCTTGCAAGCATCTTCAGACATTTGCTTATACTAGATGCACCCAACACTAAGCAACTGACCCAAAAGTTTTGATGGCTTGATCAACAATAGTGTATACTTAGAACAGTCCTTATGCTCAAAGTTTGGCATTAGGGTAGCTTGCCCCATGATCGTCAATGGTGCAATTTGGTTGGTTGCCACAATGTTAGAGCTAGTTGCCTTGTTGTTGGCCAGGGCCTTGGTTGCCTTGGCCATTGGTTTGGCATTGTTTGGCCTAGCCTCACTGGCCATCACTGCAATTGGTGTTGTTTCCTTACCCTTCTCCTTATCTTTCTTCATGTGTGCATTCTTGTAGGCCACATAGGCCATATCCTTACTAGCTTCTGCCACATCCTGAATGCTCTTTGTTTGAGTGAATGCTTGGCACAAGGAGCCCGAGGCAAGATAGTATAGCTTCAACTTGATGAAGTCATTCACTACGCCTTTGAAAATGGCTAGTAGGTGAGTTTCCATGATAGGCTCACAAATTTTGTTGAGTGCAACACTCCATCATTGGATGAACTTTTGAACAAGCTCTAAGTAGTCCTACTTAATCTACATGAGTTAATCGAGGGTTGCCTCAAGCTTCAAGTTGTACTTAAAGCAAGTGACAAATTGACTAAGAAAATCCTCCAATGAAGATATGGAGGCCCAAGAAAGTGCGTAATACCAGTCTAGTGCCTTGCCAATTAGAGACATGGAAAACATGTGAATGATTGCATGTGGCCATGCCTACAACAAAAGGTACTTAGACCGAAAGATCACTAGATGGGCGTTGGGGTCCCCTTCACCATTGTATTTGGTGAACTAGGGAAGTTGGATGCCAGGAGGCGAGGTTAGCGATGGGATAACAAGACTAATAGGATCATCCCAATAAAAGTCCATCACTTGGACTATATTAAAAGAGCTAGCCTTAAGCTGTTTGACCTCTTCAGTGAATGTCTGAATGATTTGGAATGCTTGATCTAGGCTCAATGTGGGTGTAGCGGGCTACATTGGTTATGTGACCCACTGTGCTGTTGGCATGATCCACAATCCTGCTATGGGCTGTGCGACCACATGGGATGCCTATTGAGTGTACTATTGTTGTGTATGCTATTGTTGCATGTGTTATGCCTAGGGCACAGAGGCAAGACCCCACCATGTGGTTATGGCTTGGGCTAACATAGGGGTTGCCACCAAGACAGGCCTAATGTACGATGCCTGACTCATGTATGGTTGGGACATCAGCACCGTGTGCACATAGGGTTGGGTTGGCATTACGAATGCTGACATAGAGGATTGCATGGACTATGCTAAGACCATGAAGGGCAAGGTGACAGACAATCCTACACCCTGATGTGTATGTGTTTGATGGCTTGCCAAAATAGGCATTGGCCTAGTTTGTGACAAGGAAGACGTTACTACCTCAAAGAAGGTAGATGGCTAAGATTTTGATGAAGCCACATTAGAGGCAAGCAATAGGAAAGAGACATAGAAGGGATTCTCATTCTCTGAGTGAGCTTTAAATTCCT
>MNCI01008555.1:50431-67371 GCA_015680685.1 Gnetum montanum
CCCCCCCCCCCCCCCCATTCAGATGTATGATCTCATAACCTTGCTTTACATTTAACTGTTGGCTATCCAAGGGGATACCTGCCTAAATTTTTACGCAAAGGAAGTTGCATTTATCTTTGTCAAGCACCATTTGCTCAGGAGATTGGTTACGGATCCTAAGGGATTACTTTCCCATGAAGATCGGGCCCCTCAGCCTTGGGAATGTCAATTGTGAATTCCTACTAAACAGGGTGAACGATGATCATGCTTGAGGTAGAGGTTGAAGGCTCTTTGGGATTCATGCCACTCTAAAAAGATGCAAAAGGGTGCAACACTAGAAAAGAAATGGCTAAGTATAACAATTTCAAGAAACAACTAAGTATAAAAACACTAAAATGATAGCTAAGTTTGAGAGTGCTACTAGAAAAGTGTCCAACTCTAGTGCTATGCTTACTACGCTAGAGCTTGCTATGCTCTCACACTGAGGGCAAGCTATGCTCTTCCTAGCAAATAGAGTTTAGGATTCAAGTGCAAGAAATACACTTTAGCTTCTATCCTATAGGGTTCTAGGGGAATTGAAAACTGGAACCAATTTGCATCAACCAACTCATAGACAATCACAAGGGTGTCACATCTACACGAGTTCAAAGCTAGTAACAATGGTGCAGAGAGCACACAAGACTACCACTGAACATGGAAGGAAATGGTGAGGCCCTCATTCTAGTGTCAAAAAACTATAACAACCAAAAAGATTGGCAACTACAACATAGAGGGTTTTGTGGGTGCACAGCCAAGACCCCACCTCCACATGAGGGCCTTTACTAGAAAATGGAGGTGGAATGCCCTAGACGGTCTTGTCAATCGAATAGGAACTTTGTCAGTGACAACCGGGATAGTGGGTGTAGCCAAGGGGTGGCGTGGTTCGCCAAAATGTGGGTGTTGACATTGTGAAATAATGCTAAGCATTTCAAAGATGTCTTTGGTAGTACCGGGGCTAGTTAGGCCTGAGCTTAGCAGGGTTTCCTAATGCAAAGATGATGGTGTGAACATGAAAAAATGTATAAAGTAGTGAGGAGATGTGAATGCAAAGCTAAAATGTCAAAGAAAAATGCATCAAAATGCTTGAAAATGCAAAGGAGTTTGAGAGAGCGAGAATGGAACCACCCCAAATGGGGATTGTAGCAATTACAAAAGAGATGTAAGAAGGTAGGTGGTGTATAGACAAGCATAGTAGCAGCATAGCCATAGTCTTTGGGGTGTCCCAGGCTGAAGACCAATGTCCACTATGAGGTTTGTGCCTGCTAGGTTGATTACCATGATGTCCTACAGGTTGAGGTGCACTATGGTGCTAAATGGGATGTGAAGGTGTTGCCAAGGTGCTGATATGCTCTAGTTTGCAGGGTGCTCAAGGTGCCTCAAGTGCTAAGCAGTACTCTAAAAATGCTAGCTATTACTTGAATTTTCCAACTAAATGCTTCAAATGCCGACTGCTAAAAATGGATTAGCAACCCCTAGAGTGTGGAATGTGGGGGTATTTATAGGCTTAGGGTTAGCGTGAAGTGTGGATCGAGCACCACATGGCAATGGGGTAGGTGGGACTACACTGACCTCTGCTACACTCCTCCTAGAGTAATAGGTGCTATGCTTTGGTATGCTCCACTAGACCCCAAGAGATTGCAGACTATGACTACACTATTAAGACTACATGTGCCAAGGTCAAAGAAAATATGCAATGTACCTACAAACAGTGCAAAACAGTGCAATTTGGAGGCTATGCTCTGGGACTATGCTCTCCCCTCTTTCAAACAAGGTCAAGTGTAGGTACAATTTGGGACATAGGGGGATGTAAAGAGAATGTAGGTTTCTAATCCTACTTGTCAAAGGAGTGTTGGAGCTAGAATGAAGGCCTGTGTTGAGCTCTATAGGCTTTTGAAGGCAATTTCATGTTGCTATGCTTTGACGCGTATCCCAAAAATTAGGCAAATTTTGCAAAAAACTAAAGTCTAGTGCTACTACACTTGCTACATTCATGAGCATAGCAAGAAGGGACAAGGTGTAGCATGGACACTTAGAGAAATCTGGAAAAATTTGTAGTCCTTATTCTTGCTACGATAGCTATGCTCGGAAGTGTAGCAAGAGGGGTAGCTTCAAGAGTTCGAAAATCTGTCGAATATCTCTTCCATGTTGAGCTAGCTTGACAAATTTTGGCTTGACACTTTAGCAAAACTAGCCACTAAAGTGAGTGCTATGTTGGCTACACTCTAGAGTATAGCAAGGAGAACGGGAGCATAGCACAACACTTAGAAAAAAATTTGTGTAGTTGTTGTCGACACTTAGAAAATTTTGCAAATCTGGTTCTATGTTGCATGCTATGTTGGCTATGCTCTAAAGTGTAGCCCTAGTAGTGGAAGTGCGAACCAAACACTTAGAAAAAAAATTACCTTGTGTTGACACTTAGACAAATTTTCCATTGAAGTGTTCTTGCCTGAATTTGGTGGTGTTTCGATAGTCTTACAGTTGTGACTCCAAGAGATTAAATAATGTGATGTCACTAGAATGTGGTCTGGACTTAGTTTGAATTTTGAAAAATAAGGCTAATTGATTATTTTAACCACCAATAACACACAAAAAATTCATTATGCCTATGGTAAAACACCTCACATCTCGATTTCTGCAACCCCTTCTAAGTCCATCTCATCTCACTATATGAATAATTATAACTTATGGTTTTGTGTAGCATAGTGATATTTTTCCAACTTGGTAATGCTAACATGTGTGTTTTGCTAAACAAGTATGCATTACATTCCACTCCTTCAATGACTAAGGACACTTTTAGGTGTGGTTATACAAGTATACTAAGGGTTGGAGCCTTCTTTGGGGAGAACCCACTTGTATAACTATTGTATCTTATACCTACCAAGTGATTCCACATCATCTTGAGCCTTCCAACAATAATAAATGTCAATATAAACTTTCCTTACCATTCAATACATCCATTCCAATAACATAACTTCATCACCCATCTCATCCATCTTCTTAACACGTAATGAACTTCCATCACTCAAGATTCCTTCTTTATACACTTTCTATGTCAAATTTTTGAAAAATATGCATCCTTCATAGCCCAAGATCCTCTAAACATGTTTCATATCTTCCAATAATTCCAAATGACTCATTTTTGTTCAAGGAAAATCAATGGAAAATTTCAAAATTTCACCTCCAATATTGAAGCCCCTATGATATCAAATCTCTGATATTGGATCTTTGATATCATAGTGCAGAAAAGTATAAATACTATGGGAACTTAGTGAAATTTTCATTTTTAGCTTTTAAAGAGGGGAGATTTTTTGCCATTTTTTCTTCCAAACTAAGCACTCTAACCTCCCAACTTCAAACCCTCATAACTCCACACTCGTAGCTCCAATTTCTACAATTCTTAAACTGTGTTGATCACAAAGCTCTCAACTTAGTCGTGGGGGTGTGCTTAATGTGATATTGCAAAAATTGAAGTCAGAAATTTCTAACACCCAAAAGGTATTATAAGGGTAAGTATGAAGAGGAAAATGAAATTTTTAATAAAAATCAAGCCACAAATACTTAAATAATCCTCTTAGTAAACCATGCCAACTATTATGAGCTATAAACAAGAGCAAAATGGTTAACTATGAAGGGGTATAAGGAAACTAACACCTACAAGGTCACCAAATTGCCTCCAAGCCATCTAGGAGAAATCGATCCTAACTACAATGATCGTGGAAATGAACTTTGGTCCATTCATAGAAGTTATTCCAAAAGTGGTGAGGATGAAACTCTAAGTGTCACTACTATAGCCCATGCTTTCAAACAATAGAGAATGGTATTTGGGGGAGACCTATCAATTCTAGCATAGCAAAGGGAAAGTTGCCACAGTTAATATTAAGGGAGTCTCAGTTTCCTATTTAGTTAAGGTGATAGCTAAAGCCCTTAACATGCCCAATGAAGGGGTAAGAGTAATGCATTTGTCTACTAGATCAAACATAGACACTAGAAAAATATGGTTGCAAAGGGCATATGGCAAAGAAGATAAGGAGTATAATGAGTTAACTCTTGAAGAGAGAATTTATTTTAAAATTAGCACATATCACCTATTTTCCATAAAAAGATTAAATAGGCTATCCACGTATGCAACTAAAGGAAGTGTGATCCTAATGGAAAAGTATAATGCAAACCTTACACAACTCTACTTCATGAAGATCCAAAGGTAATTTTAGGAAAAGAAGGTAGGGAAGCTAATACTTCCATTTTCTTGTTTGATCAGGAAGCTGTGCAAACATGCTAAAATCCTAAGGTCTCCCAATGACATCCTCAAGAAAGCCCAAAATACTTCTTATGCTGAGATACTCAAGCCAACACCACCAAGGAAAGATTAGGTAGAGGAACAAATAGATGATAGGAAAACCGCACAAACTACTATACAACAACAATAAGTGGGACCTAATGGTCAGTAGTACCAAGTTCCACCACCACCATTATAGGATTATAGGCCATTAATGAGTCATCTACAACAAATCATACAAACCATTAGTTGGGGAACCTAAGAGGAGGTCAATTTGTACAAAGTCATTAATAGTGTCATTCATCCAACTATTTCCATAGATCCTATTAGTGGACAAATATCATTACTGTGACATCCCATTCCTGAAATGTCATAAAAATACAATTGCTTAATTTATTGCATTCATCGTTTTCTTAGATAATATACTAGAAACATAATAAATATTTAATAAATGAGTTAACTGGTAAATAAATAATTGATACTGAATAATAAAATANACCACCACAGTTAGGCTATCCTACCAAAGGGGTGATTAGTCCCTTTCTATCCTGCTTCACCCAACTCTTATTACTTGCCTCTCCTAGCTCCGCAACTCCATGCTTGGAACGACCTCTAACCCTGGCCTTAAATGGCATAGATCAAACCCTTTCCCAAAGGATGATACATTACAATCTACCCCCCTTAGGCATCTAGCTCATCCTCGAGTGCTTCCTCTATATCCAATTGCTCCACTACTATTTCACCATTATGCTCCTCATCTTTAGTTCCTTTATTTTTCTCATTATCATCTATACAAAAAAAAAGATCAAAAATTATAAAACATAATTTATGACATCCATAACAAATACAATTTATCATTCAATATCATGATGCTCAAAATGTTGGGGGTAAGTATTTAAAATAAATTTCCTATTTTTCCAAGTTTGTTGATCACAATTTGACCACTAAACAGGTCCTTCGTAATTTCTTAGTTCATTGCTTCTTATTAGTAATGAATTTAACTTTAAAGTTGGTGTTGAATCATAATGGCAAAGTATTCCAATCCAACACATATGGTACATCATTTTCATGAAATTTATTTAGCAAGCTCGCATGAAAAACTGGATGAATTTTTAAGGTTGCTAGAAGATTCAACTGATATGCTACTTTGCCAATTCTTTCTGAGATTTTAGAAGGTCCACAAAATCTAGGTGCCAATTTAGTATATTTTCCCAGTTTAAGAGAACTTCTGGTAGGTTTTACTCTCAATATTACTTAATCTTCTACTTGGAATTCTTTTTTAAGTCAATGTTGATTTACATATCCTTTATATTTATCTTGGGTAGCTTGTAAATCTGGTTTAACTCTTGTGATAATATTTTCCATTATTTTTATTTCTTCTTCCTTCCATTCCATTCTTAAGGTTGGATCTGCCTAGGTTAGCGGTGTACGACAATTACATCCATATACTACTTCAAATGATGTTTGACATATAGAACCTTGATAATTGTTATTAATTTTTATTATAGTAAAATTCTACCAGATGCAAATAATTCCTCCATGTTTTTTGTCTACTCCCAACATAGCTTCGTAGGATATCTTCTAATATTCTATTTACATGTTCAATTTGTCCATCAGTCTTAAGGTGATAAGTTGTGCTAAATTTCAACTGGATTCCAAGTTCTTTGAAGAAATTTTTCTAGAATTCAAATATGAACTTGGGATCTCTGTCCAAAGTGAAAGATTTTGAACAACCATGCAATCGAAATACTTTACATATGAGTTTTTGGGCTATTTCTTCTACCGTATTTGTAGATTTCAAAGCTATAAAATGTGCCATCTTTGATAGATGATCAACCACTACAAAAATTGAGTCATTTTCCTTTTTAGTTATTGGCAATCCCACAATGAAATCCATAGTGATATCTTCCCATTTCTAGGTTGGGACTTCTAGAGGTTGTAATAACCCATTGGGTTTCTTCTATTCAGCTTTTATTCTTTGACATGGTAGATAATTCTTAATGTATGAGGACACATCATTCTTCATTCTAAGCTAGAAATAAGATTTGAAAATTATCATATAGGTCTTAATATAATCTGGGTATCCTTCGTATGGTACTTCATGTGCTTCACACAACAACCTTAGTCTCCAATTTCCTTTTGGCATACATACTCTTTGTCCTTTCATCAATAAATCGTTAGAGGTAAGCTAATATCAAGGCTCATAGGGAATATTGGTTAAAATATTTTTAAAATAAGCATCTTCTTTTATTTGTTCCTTGATTTCTTCTTCCATAAGGGTCATTACCACACCTATCATTAAGTTCCACATTTGACTAAGGGCATCAGCTACCACATTTTTCTTACCAGGAATATATTTGATTTCAAAATCATATTTAGCCGATAATTTTATCCATCACCTTTAATGGGGATTCAAAATAAGCTATCTTTGTAAATATTCTAAATTTTTATGATCTATTTTTAGTACAAACATTTTTCCGCAAAGATAATGTCTTCAAACTTTTAGAGCATGAACAAATCATGGGTTGAGTAATTTACCTCAGCTCCTTATAATTTACGAGATTCATAATATACCACTTTATCTTTTTGTGAAAGAACTACATTGTTTCCTATTCCATAGGCATTTGTGGATACTTCCAATGATAATTCTTTATTTGGAATTCTCAAAATATGGGTTGTTGTGAGTACCATCTTTAATCTAAGAAAATATTCTCTGCATTTTTCATCAAACTTGAACACACATTTTTCCTGCAAAAGGTTGGTCAAGGGGGCTATCAAGGTAGAATAATCTTTAATGAAACATCGATAAAAATTAGCTAAATCTAAGAAGTTGTAAACCACTGTAACATCTTTTAATTTAGGTATCCTGGATCGTACTAATTTTTGTTGGATATACTTGCAATCCTTTCGTGGAAACTATACGTCCTATGTATGAAACTTCTTCCTTAAAGAATTTACAACTCAATTTAGCTTTTAACTAATGCTCTTTAATATTTTCCATTGTAATTTTCAAATGTTTGACATGTGATTCTCTTGACTTAGAATAAACAAGTATATCATCCATAAATATTATAACAAATTGATCAAGATATTCACGAAAAATATTATTCATTAATTCCATGAATGTTGCAAGTGCATTAGTTAATCCAAAAGGCATCACAACAAATTTGTATAACCAATACCTAGTTCTAAAAGTAGTTTTCTCAATATCTTTCTCCTTACTTCTTATTTGGTAATAACCTAATTTTAAATTAATCGTTGAGAAGTAACACATACCCATAAGTTGGTCAAACAAATCATTGATCCTAGGCAAGAGATAAATATTTTTAATCGTTACTTTATTCAATGCTCTATAATTGATGCATAATCTTAGTGTACCATCTTTCTTTTTAAGGAATAAGACTAGTGCATCCCAAGGTGATACTCTAGGTCTAATTTTCCATTCTTCCAATAATTGGTCTAATTGTACTCTTAATTCTCTTAATTCAGAGATAGAAAATGTATAAGGGGCTTTTGAAACAAGTGTCCTAGGAAAAATATCAATGGCATGCTCGTGGTTCGTTCTAAAGGTAGTTCTCTAGTTTCACCAAATACTAAATCTTTATATTTCTTAAGTTCTTTTGAAATCTCAACACTTGAAGATCTCTGAGGTTGGGTTATGTTGACAACCAACATCATAGCACCTTTTTTTACAAATCTTTTAGCTTGCTTAATAGTTATTGTATAAATTTTCTTTACTATTCCTACCCCCCGTAGAACCCTGACTTCATCAATGGTTGGACCTTTTAAAATACAAGTTCCAAAGTGGGCAGTAATAGCAATTTTTTACAAGAAAAACATTTCTAAAATTACATCAACATCACCTAGTTCAAATTCAAAAAATTCATCAACGAAAGGCATGTTTTGCAAGGTAAAGTTAATTACTCCATACCTAGTATGCTTGCTCACAATTGTTCCATCTACCAATTCTGTGTTTATGATTTTCTTGGAGGGTAAACTTAATTTCAATAAATTAATTAACTTTGGAGAAATAAAGTTATCACTAGCACCACTAGCAATCAAAAATTTAATTTGTTTACCTTTACTTGAACCTTCAAAAATTAGTAAAGAAAATTGAAATTTACACAAACCTGATTTAGTTGATGCAAATATCTTCTTCATGAATGCAGTAGTGGTTGGAATTTTTCCTTTATTCATGTTTGGGTTGGGTTTTTTATTTCTAATTTGGTTGGTCCTTTGTATTTTTGCTCAAAATTTTGGGCAGTCTCGTTTGAAATGATCTTCACCACAAATGAAACATCCTAATCCTAATCAAGATTTTTTGGTTAGTATCTCCTCTACCATTGCTTATGAAAAGCTATTTTGTCAAAGAGTTACTTGTCAAAGGGTAACTCGTATTTGATTCAATTCCTCATAATCCTTAGCAATTCTATATGCTTCATCAACGATTTGAGGATTATGGGCTCATGTTTGGGAATGTAGTTGAGCATGTAGTTCTCCAATGAATTTTGAAGCTAATTCTCCCTCATCTCAGTAACTTACATACTGAGAAAGATCATAGAATTCCTTGTAATAATCATCTATGAATCGCCTTCCCAACTTTAAGGAATCAAATCTCATTTTGTTCTCTTTGAGAAAAGAATTGAAAATGAATTTCTATTCAAAATCTCGACAAAAATTAAGCTAATTTATAATCAAACCTTGAGATCTCAATCTATTCCACCATGCTACCGCAAGTCCTCTTAAATACAAGGAGATAACTTTTAAAAGTTCATGGCTTGACAAATTCAACATATCAAAGTAATTTTTCATTGTATCAAGTCAATCCTTTACCTTAGCATTAGATCCAGGGCTCCATCATAATGATATAATTTTATTTTCTTAGCATAAACTTGTGTCAATGATTCTCTAGGTGGATTAAGCTAGTTCCCATATCCCTCAACTTTGGTTTCAATTCTACGACCTACAAGAGGGATTTTAGTATCCTATCCACTACTAGGTGGAGGTTGTATTTAGTGTGGATCCTTAGGAGAAGGTTGGTCTTGATGTTGTTTCCTAGGTAGACTATGAGTAGGATTTGAAGGCTGAATGAGATGGTTGGTTCATTGCTTGATGGAGTCTACAAAGAAATCCATCTTTTCTTACACATTTGACCATTCATCCTTAAAATTCTAGGACAATTTCCTAATTTTCTGAGACATATTTTGCATCTCTATCTCAGACCGCTGGTTTAAGTGTCAAAGTTCTTCTTGAACATCCTTGATCTCATTAATTTGATCTTCAAGGGCATTCATCCAACCATTGACTCGAGCTTCCATTTCTCTCCAGTTTATTCTTTGGGTTTCAAACATCAGTAAGTTGAAGAAATTAGATATGTTGAGAATCCTTAGCATCTATGGCCCTTTTATGGATCTTGAAATTGTTAGTTAGTTGCAGAAGAAGTTGAAACTGTGACAAATCTCTTATCAAGTATCAAATCCTAATTATTTTCAGGACTTCAAACAATGAATTAAATGCTAACTTTTTGTAATCCAAAAGCTAAATCTGGACATTCCATTGAGTCTAGAAAGTTCAAATTTATTGGAATCAATTTTTGTTTGGTTGGAAATGAACTCTGAATTCAAAAGTTATAGCCTTTTTAAGTTTACACAACTTTTACATTTTCCAAGACTTCCTGAGAGGTCACCCATCCCAATTCTACTCTAGGACGTGTGTGCTTAATTACAAAATTTTTATTTCTCTTATTACCATAGCACCACTTTGAATTTTTGCAAATAATTGAGCATGTTTTTATATTTAAACTAACAATTGTGGATGCAAAAAAAATTTTTGAACTTTTTTCGATAGTTGATGGGAGTTTTCAACAAAAATTTGATTTTTCCATCTACTGACGAACGACCCATGCCAAGGTCCATACGATGATGCTAGAGGTAGTGATGGGAAATACTAGAGGCAATGATGGGCAGGAATGGAGGTAGTAATGGGCAGCACTAGAGGCGATAATGGGTAGTGCTGAAGGTAGTGATGGATGACACTGGAGGCAGTGATGGGTGGTATTGGAGGTAGTAATTGACGATGTGTGCAACAGGCAGTGGGCAAGCAACAAACAAGTGAAAATGGTAGGCGTGCCATGGTGTAGGAAAGCGAGGCACAGTGTAGTGTGAATGATGTGATGCAGGTAGGTGAGTGGCTAGTTAGCATAGATCAAAGTAATTGCAACAACACAGTGCAGATCAGAGCATCGGCACAGATCAAAGCAGCACGGATTAGGTGACAGCAGCAATGCATAATGCAGCATGATGTAGTGTGTAGTGGTGCTAGTAGGCATGCAAGGCCTTTGGGTGCTACTTTGGGGCTAGCCTAAGGGCCAATCTTTTACAGATGCAACCTTGCTACAATTGGGTGTGGCCTTGCCATGGTTGGCCGCAGGCCTCGCTATAACCTACTAGTAGTTTGGTTGTGATCATTCGTAGACAAAATTTTTTTTTTATGTATTTAAAAAAATTATTAGGGCTCATGTTTCAACCCAAGAACTCCTACTTGATTTTTTTAATTTTTTTTAAATTTAAAATTCAAATAAAGCATTTTGATTTTTTTAAAAAATATTATTTTTTTTAAACTACACGTAACCCGATGTCAAATTTTGATTTTTCAAACCGTATGTCAAATTTTGATGAAATTGGTACCGTTGGAATCGTCTTAGAAAGTACTTCAAGTTAAACTGTAGATAATTTCACTATAATGAACCTAAAAATCATAAAATCCAAAAAAGTAAATGTTAGTTTTTAAAAACAAAAAGTAAATATTAACTTTTTCTTTAAAAAAGTATACGTTAGCTTTTATTAAATCTTTAATTATCTTAAGTTATAACCTTCTCTTTACTTTTACTAAAATTCTTGATTGTATTAGAAATATGAGAAGAATAATGATTTGATCATCACAACTCAATATCAATAGAAGATTATCAACAAAGAAGCTTGAAGATTTTCTATCATAAAGAATTCTAACCATCTTCATTATAGCTCCCAAACATCAAGCTTCACCTCAAACTCCTTCAGGTAGCTCTTTATTACTCAATATTTCTTTACATCAAAATAATGTACTTTCTACTTTTGATCGTGTTCGTAGCTTACTTAAGAAGAAGGATTTCCAGTACCTTACCACTTCTAGGTTAGCTAATTTACTTGTTTTTCCAATTTTTGAACTCTCACATTGTGAGGGTGTTCTTATGAAGTGGTGTGAATAATATGATAATAAAAAAAGTTCTACTTCCCATTTCGTTTTTGGAGCAATAATAATCCTTTCTTTTGATATTTAAGCAGCCTTAGGTTTTCAACAAGGAAAGATCCTTTAATTCCTTTAACATATTCCCCAAAATTTAAATCTTTTTATAAGAAGAAATTATCTAATTGTGTTAGTGATTCTACCATTGGCAAAGGCAAATTTGTTCGTCAAGATTTCATTAATGAGACTTACTTTGATTTATATCTATTTATTAGTAGCAAAGTTTTATGGTATAGACAATAATCCAATGTTAGTTCTTATTCTATTTTCATACTTCATGGTGCCATAACCAATAGAGTTTATGACTGGTTGTTATCTTGTTTTTCTGCTTGGTATAATGCCATGACTAAAATTACTATTGCCCAACAAAATCCTTCCACATTCTATACCCTATGCTGTATACCCTTGTTCATGTGTATGATCCTAAATTACGGTCATTTAAAAGAATGTTTTACTCATTACAATCCTCAGTTATGCCCTAAATTTCTTGAAGATGAGAGAGTTATAACGAGTAAAATTATGGGTGCCAAGAAAAGTCAAGTAGTTTTACAATAAGCTCAAAATCAAGAGGAAAGTAATGAGGTATTTTCATGTTTTTATTATTTCCTTATTGTTGATTAATTTTTTATTTTATGTATTGTGATAGTGCAATTTGGGCTACAAAATGAACCAACGCAGAGTGTTGGAGCTGTATAGGTTGAAAAAATTTAAGGTATTTCAACCTTTGGTACAGTTTAATCGCAAGAACAGATCACACTTTCTACTCCCAAGGTATATATTTAAATATAATTTGCTTAGTTTAATGTCTTATCTATATATTTTTTTTTCTTTACAGAGGTAACGTATTGGGTAAACTTTTGGTATCCAATAGCTATAAGATAACATAGTCAACAATAGCTCAACAACAATCTCAACAAACTCAGCAAAGTTCAAGATAAGATAAGGGAAAGCAACTAAAGGTAAGTTTTAGTTATTTAAAGGTTTAAATAATTTCCTCTTTTCTTTGTATGATGTTGATTTTTTTTATTTTTTTTATTTTTTGTTGCAGAGGTCTATGGAGTGGAGATGGAGAGAGATGATGCAAGTGCTACTTCTACATAAACTCCCATTCCACTACCTAGATCACCAGTCGTGCCTTCTTTTTCTATGACACCTAGAAGAGGTTCCCTTCCACAGGCAACACCGACATTATTTTCTAAGCTTGTTTCAATGGTTTTTTCTTTCTCTATCTCAAGATCTTCTTATTTGATGGGGAAGATAGTTAACAAATCTTCTTCGGCGCATTAGTTAACAAATCTTGAATAACAAACCCTATTTTGTTCATGAGGGTGTCTATCATCTACGGGAGTCTCAGTTATGCAACTTCAAAGTAGATTATGATTTAATACAAGCTGGAGTTCCATTACCTTTGCATCCAATTCCTGAGAATGCTCCAAATGCTGTAAAAGATCTAGAGCAACTCTTAGGAGAATTGGAAAGTGCAACATGCTACGCTAACCATCTAAAGATTCGTGAACGATTCCTTCAAATTGATAATGATCAATTTCAAGTAATACTTTTCTTTTCTCTTTCTCTCTCTTTTTATTTATATTTATTTGTTGATTTACTCATAACTCATAATTTAAATATTATTTCTACAGAGAAAAAAGAAGGAATGGCAAAGTGACAAGGATGATCGATCAATACATATGGATATGTTGAAGATCCAACTTAAAAGAAAGGAGGAATCAGCAGCTACAACAAGACGTACGATCAAATATATTAAATAATTGTGTGATGGACTGGCTGGATGTAAAGTAGTGCCTAGCAAGGCAAATGCTACTACTAAAGAAAGAGAATCCTAATTGAAGATAATCATAGATCGTCTTGATTCTTTCAGTTGTAACAAATAATTATAGTTTCCTTCCTTACATTTTTTCCATTCTGCTTCTTTTCCCTATTCTTTCTTTTCTATATCCTACTTAGATGTACTTTCTCTCACTCCTCCTTTATTACAAAATAAAATAAAATAATATTTTCCTCCATTTTGTTATTTTTCTTAAATGTACTTATGTTCTATGATAATAATAATAATAATAAAATAAGGTTTTTCTTCGACTTTGGTTCCTGAATCATGGTTTTCTCTAATATCAAATGTGACATCTTGTTTCTAGATGTCATAAAAATACAATCACTTAATTTATTGCATTCATCGTTTTCTTAGATAATATACTGAAAACATTATAAATATTTAATAAATAAATTAATTAGTAAATAAATAATTGGTACTGAAGAATGAAACAAGAAAAATGAAAAAAATTTATTAATAAAAGAGAGTACTATAACACCTTTTAGGTTATCTTCCTATACCACTTAAGCCTAAGAGGCAATCCAACACTGCCACCACAATTAGGTTGTCCTACCAAAGGAGTAATCAGTTCTTTTCTATCTTGCTTCACTTGGCTCCCATTACTTGCCTCTCCTAGCTTCGCAACTCCATGCTTGGCACGACCTCTAGCCTTAACCTTAAATGACATATATTAAACCCTTTCCCAAGGGATACATAAATAATCGTAACTTCTCATGATGAGGTGTCCCTTCATTTGAAGGTTAATTACATTGTTTACAATTGTTTCCATCCTTAACAAAGACTAGGACATTACAATTACAATCAGAAGGAGAGGCCCAATGGTCACAGCAAATTTCTAGAAACACTACATTATTCCAAGTAGTGCTTAAAAGTAGAGAAGGGAGCCACAATCGTAGTTATGTAGCACTAGGATGCAATAGGAGCAGCAGCAGTAATTATAAATCACATCAAAGAATCATTTATTGTACCTATTATGCCACCAACGAATCTAACTAGAGCTAGGGATGCTCAAATGTTAGCTAGTATCTCAATGACTCCTGCCAATCATGAAGATGCGCTAAATTGACTACTGCATACTGGGCAAGTCATGAAAACTTTTTTTGACATCTCAAGTGATGTCACTACAATGCATTCAAAGTTAATAACAACCCAGGGTAAGTTAGTCATGGCAAAAACTAGGGTAGAGCATGTAGAAAATGAAATTTGCATACTATAGGAAGAGCTCGTAATCTTGAGGGCTGAATGCATAGATCCTGCACGATATGTTGCACTTAATCAACTAGAGCAGTTTAGAACAAAATAGATTAATCACCTAATGGAGCAAAATAAGCAGATGGAAAATGAGAAGAAAAAAGTGGTGTGGAATGCCTTGGTAGCATAAGCACAAACATATGCACATGCTAAGGCACTCGCCATAGTTCAAGAAAATAAACAACTTGCTATAGATAATACTAGGTTGACTAATGTAAAAAAGCAGAAAAACATCCTTAAGGAAAGCATCCATCAGTTATTCTCTCAACTAATAAGATTCAACTAAGATATGAGCTTCCTAGCAAGAGAAAATAGAACCCTCAATGGAGGAGGTACATGCCATCTAACAAAAATCAACCATTAAAATAAGCATGTAGCAAAATGAAGCAAAGAGGCATAAAAGGCTCAAAGAACATTTCCATAATCAAGTGGAGATACAAACAAATCAATGAGAATGAAATCTAGATGGCAAAGGCCTAGATCAACTCCATTTTAACACAAAATCCAAACTGGTAACCCATCTTAGATAGTTATGCTCATGTCCACCAAGTGAAAATTAAAAACAAATACTTGCAAATAAAAGATATAACTGAATACATGGGGTTAGTAAACTTGCGATATGCTAACCTAGCCATGTTAATAGTAGGCAGGCCTAGAAATGAGATAGAATAGCAAGCAATGACCATATATGCATTATACAAAAAGGAATTTGTTGATCATAAGGATGCGTTACAAAAGCTTGAGGTGGTGAATTCTGAGCTAGAAGTAGTAAAGGCTGGCTACCAAGGGTAGAAAGATGTTACAACAAACTTGGCCAGAAGAATGTTTGATTATTAGAAGTTACACAAGATGGCCAGGGCATTTGAAGAAGAGAGAAGGAAATTTGTGGCATGATACATTAAAGCTAATCAAATGTTTTCACAACTACCATGTCCATGGGATGTACCAACTTCATCACACATTACACAACAGGCATGGATGGTACATGACCCAAGAACAAAAGAGAGAAAACTTCAAGCACTACTTAACAAATATAAGTTTCAAAAACCTAATGACAAGGGAAAGAAACCAATGGAGGAACCACACCACTAGGAACTACTTAGGATACATCAAGTTTCATCAAGTTTTGTTGTTTTGTTTTAAATTGTGTTGTCATAACTTGTGTCAATTTTGTAAACACCATTGCAACATTTAGTATCCTATAAATAATGTCATGTTAGTCTACCTCCCAATTTTGTAAGGGGCTCTATCCTCATTTTATTTTAACTCGAGAACGAGTTTCCAGTTAGTCATGGGGTTATGATAAAGTCAATTTTTCTTTAGCTATGATATCATATATCTTATATTGTAGATTTGATATCATAGCACAAGCTACGTCATTGTATATGCCATATCATGGGATGCATGCTAGCCTATAAATAAAACACTTAGGTGCACAGATTCGCAAAAATTTTCATTCCAAAGTAACATAACTCTTTCAATTTGTTTTTGTGAATTTAGTTTTAAGCACTTAGAAGTGTGAATGCCTGCAGTGTAGTGTGACTTAGTGAACTCTTTCAGTTTGTTTTTGTAAATTTAGTTTTAAGCACTTAGAAGTGTGAATGCCTACAGTGTAGTGTGACTTAGTGAACAGAGTCTTTATTCAAACATCTTATACTTGGGCACAAGTGTAACCAACAATAAAGATTAAGCTATTTTATACTATTACAACATTCTCGTAGTTTACTACTTTACTAAGAATAATGTTTACCATTTTCACTTAGACTACTGATTACTACTTTCGTAGTTAAAGTTTTTCTATTCCATGCATTTTACTTTCATTGTTGTTAATATGCAAAATGAATATGATTGATTTCAAGCATTAAATGTGATGATTTGGTAACCCAATAGTATTATTTCTTGGTTCACTTATGATGAGACGCGATTCCACGATATCGCATCCTCCACAATATCACGTCTTCCCTACGATATCGCGTACGCGATATCGTAGTCCACCGCCATATCTATAAATAAGACACGGCTCTCCCTTGTTTGGATTCCATTTTTAGAGTAGCGAAGCTTTGGCAATTTGATCCCTCCAGAGTTAGATTTTTTCCCATGTCTACCCGCAGTGTGGTGAATGTAATTGTATGGTGTCTTTATTCGAGTGTGTTGTACTTGGACAAGCACATGACCGGCAATAAAGATCAAGATTACTTCATCATTGCAGCATTCACTTTGTTATTTATTTATTTGTTATTTATTTAATGTTATTTACTGTTT
>MNCI01008555.1:71164-87752 GCA_015680685.1 Gnetum montanum
GGGGGTCCCACTGGAAAGACATGCACCCATGCCTGAAGGTTGGTGGCTTCTCTAGATTCAATCAAGTGAAAAGAAAAAAAAGAAAAAGAAGTGCCATAAAACAAAAATCACTCCTCCCTTGCATAAAACGCCAAGTGATCGTACACCTTGTTAGTTTTTCATCATGGGATGAAGCAATGCGATGTCACTGTTTAGAAGGATGGACTTGGTCCTGATCTTAGAACAATGGGTTAATGACACCTTAATCATGCTTTTCACGTAGGATTCACTGTGTCCTAGGTCAATTACCTCATGTTCCAATCTCTATGATCCTTTTTTACACTTCGTCTCATCTCACTGTTCGTGTAATTGTAGCTCGTGTCCCCTGTAGCATAGAATTTTCATCTCATTTCAGTGATATTTACATGTGTGTGTTTTGTGGAGTTAGTGCAGATTACATTCAACCCTTCTAGTGCCCACAGACACTTTAAGTGTGATTACACAAGGGCATAATAGGTTGAAACCTGCTATGGGGAGGACCCACTTGTGTAATTTCGTTGTAATCTTCACTAATTCTCTAGTTCAAACACAATTTCTTACCCTCAGCTTAATTTTCATAATTTTCTTTCCCTATTATTATCCCTCAAAATTTTAACATTCCAATGTACCATTACATTCCCTTTTCTTCATAACCGCTAAACTTTTAATTGCTAAATTCACATCATTATCATTGCAGGTGCCTCTTGAATTAATAAAATTACCCTAGGATATCTTCATGTTTGCCCATGTCCTAATTTTACACCATTAATTTCAAGAAAATCATTAAAAATTCGGTATTTTTCATGTGTCCCACATCACTGGGGACAAGATATCGCATACACAATATCGTGTTCCATGTGATATCGCATACGCGATGTACCGTACGCGATATCGCATCCTATTTACCTATAAATAGGAACCCCTACCGCAACACTTAGCATCATTTTGCCATTTACGTGGGGGGAATTTTTGAAATTTTTCTCTACGACTTGCGATTGCGTGACCCTCGCTTTTTCACTGATATCTTACGTGCTGGTGCTTCGATTTTAATTCTGTTTGAACCTACTTGAACCCGGAGTGTTCAGTTTAGTCGTGGGGGAGAGACACTTACCGAAAAGTGCCTAACTTTTTTGAAATTTACCATTGCCCAAAGGACATCAATTAAGATAATTAACACTAACACTTAGAAAAATTATGCCAAAAATCATATGACCTTAGGTACACTGGGAGATTAAAATGAAACCCACCTAAGTCATAGGACCCATTATTATAATTTTTGGGCATGATCACACAATAACATAAGATCTTTAATTAAAGGCATGTAGTAAGGTATAACTTGACTTTGAAAACAACCTTACTAACATTTGGCCGTGTGATTGCAAATGGCCCCGACAACAGCAAGAGGATCCTGTTCAAGGTGAAGCGAAACAACCTCGGAGAGGTGGAAGACGAGTCCCTGCCGGACAACATGCAAAATAGGAGGTGCAATCATTCAGCATCCATCAAGAAGACCTACAAGACAATCTGGGCAGGTAGAAAGAGGAGCTGCTGCTGTGCCTGAACCGGGACAACAACTCATGTTGCCCCCGAAATGTGTTCAGGCTATCCATACGAAGTCCACAGTTGCTGCGGTGATCGTGGAGCTTAACTTCGAACCTTTTACAGAGTTTGCTCCTGAAGCTATTAGGGATTACCTTAAAGGGTCTCCCTTATGGCCTGTCCTCTCTGAGTGCGGTGCCTGGTACTTAGGTGAAACGTACCTGTTCTGACACAATAAGGAGCAAGGCACCACGGTTAACATTTGTGGTGTGACAGTAGACTTTTCTATGTAGGCGATTTTGGAAGTGTTAAACCTTCCGAATTCAGGTCCCCATGTTGCTCAGTTATCTACCCAGACCTTGATGTGCAAAAGGATTAGTTAGAAAAGGCTTATGGCAGAGATAAAGCTTTTGGTGAGCTGACGACGGAAGAGCGGGTTTATTTCAAAATTGGAACCTATCACCTCTTCCCCACAAAAGGTTTGAAAAGAATATCTACGTATGCGGCAAGAGGATGTGCAGTGTTGATGGGAAAGGTTAACGCTAACCTTCCCCATCTATATTTGACGGAGATCCTAAGGCGATTTGAAGAACAGAAGTCAGGGAAGATGGCACTGCCTTTAGTCTGCCTTATCAGAAAACTGTGCCGATGGGCTGGTATTCGAGGATACACAAATGACGTCCTCCGAAAGGCCCAAAATGCTTCTTATGCTGAGTTATTAAAGGCACTAGCTCCAAGAAAGAGCACTGGTAAAGAGTTGGGACCAGATAAAGAAGAAGAACAGATGACTGGATCACTTGCAACTCAACTTGCAGGACCCAGTCAACCTCCAACCATCGGTCCCAACCAACAACAAGAAGCAGGACCTAGCATAGGCTAGGATTAGCCGCCTCCGCCGCAAAACTACAGACCGTCGATGAGCCATCTTAGGGCCATCGCCAAGATGGTTAGTTGGGGAAGTTGTGATGACGCAAACCTCTTCCACGTCATCGATGATGTCGATCAGCCTACTATTTCATTAGATCGCACAAGGGATGAATTATCCATCCAAACAGGAGGAGGGGAAAGCAGATGGTCACAATAGATCTCAGGAAACACAACATCTTTTCAAGTGCAGTTAGAGACTAGTGAAGGGGCCACTGTGGTGGTCATGCAACACCAGGATGCTGCGGAAGCTCCTAAAGTGGTCGCTGACCATATCAAAGAATCCTTTAATGTGCCTATTGTGCCACCGGCAGACCTTTCAAGAGCACGGGATGCTCAAACTTTTGCCAGAACCTCAATGACTCCTGCGGAACATGAGGATGCACTGGACAGATTGCTTCAAACAGGACAAGTTTTGACGTCTTTGTTTGACATCCCCCAGGATGTAATGGCAATTCAATCAGACCTCATTTCCACAAAGGGGAAGCTGGCCATATCCAAAGTAAGGGTAGAGCATGCTGAAGCTGAAGTGCAGAAACTACAAGAGCAGCTCGTAGCCTTAAAAGCAGCACAACGGGATCTTCTACAATTTATTCCTGCAGACCAGCTGGAAAATTTCAGAACTGAGCAATTAACAAAGCTAATTGCAGAAAATAAGAAGGTGGCAGAAGAAAAGGAGATGGCCACTTGGGATGCCTCCACAGCACAAGCGCAAACCCATGCACATCTTAAGGTACTTAAGGCCTTAGAAGAAGAGAATAAGCAGTTGATTGCAGATAACCTTGGGTTGACTTCTGTGAAGAAACAAAAGAATGTTCTCGATGAACACTTTCATCAGTTACGAGAACAGTTCATTCGGGTCAACCGAGATGTAAACCGTTTAGCTAGAGAAAATCGAACCCTCTCAATAGAGGAGGTACGCGCTATTCGCCAAAAATCAGCCATCGAGATAAGTGGGTGGCAGAATGAGGCTAAACGACACGAGAAGCTGAAGGAGCATTCTGTGATCAGGTGAGGATGTACAAACAAATCCTGGAGAAGGAGATCCATATAGCCAAGGCTCAAATCAACAACATCAGTGCTCAGCACACTGATTGGAGGGCCATATTGGACACTTACGCCTTTGCCCACCAAGCAGAAATTAAGAATCGAGACCTGTAGATCCAAGACTTGACCGAATACATGAAGTTGGCAAACCTTAAATATGCCAACCTAGCCATGTTAACAGCAAAACGCCTGAGGTCAGAGCTCGAGTAGCAGATAGCTTCCACCCACATCAAATACAAAGCAGAATTTGCAGAGTGCAAGAAGCTGGCTGAGAAACTAGATGTCGCAAATTCTGAACTTGCGGTGGTAAAAGAAAGCTACCAGGGACAAAAAGATGTTGCAACCGACTTGGCTCGACAGCTAGCAGAGCTTCACGAATACAAAGACAAAGCTAGAGCCTATGAAGAGGAACGTTGGGTGTTTGTGGCATGGTACGTCAAAGCTAATCAAATGTTCCCGCAACTCCCCTGTCCGTGGGAGGTGCCAACTCCGTCAAACATCAGAACATTAGCATGGACGGCATAGGACCCTTGGACTGAAGAGGAGAAACTCCAGGCCATTCTTCAGCATCTTCAACCTTCAAAGCTTGGAGCACGTGACAAGGGGAAAGCACCCATGGAGGAGCCACCGCCACCAGGAACTACATGAGTTCCACATTTTTGTAGTTGTAGTATTTTTTCTCTGTGTTGTGTCTTCCCACACTGCGACATTAGTCCATTTCTTTTTTCAATTAATAATCCCATACCTATCCACTGTGTAATCAATGAAGCTTGTTCTCCTTGTAACTCGAGGACGAGTTTTTATTCAGTTGTGGAGGTATGATGAGACACGATTCGCATAGGCCGCGATATTGCGTCCACCGCAATATCGCATCCCTCGCGATATCGCGTCTTCCCTACGATATCGCATACGCGATATCGTAGTCCGCCGCCATATCTATAAATAAGATGCAGCTCTCCCTTGTTTGGATCCCATTTTTAGAGTAGCGAAGCTTTGGCAATTTGATCCCTCCAGAGTTAGATTTTTTCCCGTGTCTGCCCGTAGTGTGGTGAATGTAATTGTACGATGTCTTTATTCGAGTGTGCCGTACTTGGACACACACATGACTAGCAATAAAGATCGAGATTACTTCATCATTGCAGCATTCACTTTGTTATTTATTTAATGTTATTTACTGTTTTCTCTCTCTCACCCTTAAACTCCTAGAACGCGGAACGAGTACGACTTGATTACGAGCATTTAAGTGTGACTGCTTGGTAGCCCAGTGGTGTAGCTAGGATCTACGCTTGGTAACCCAGTGGTGTATTTGGGATCTGCGCTTGGTAATCCCAGTGGTGTACCTAGGATCTATGCTTGGTAGTCCCAATGGTAGTTGTGCACGAGGTCCAAGATGTGTATAGTTGATCAAGGAATCTGTTGCTCGTCGCACTTAGGCTAGATTAAATTTTCTTACCCTTTTCCTCCTAGCTTAGGTTAGTTAAATATTATTTTCCACTGCCTTCAGGAGTAGCATAGATTAAGAACACATCATACACCTCATCTGGACTAAACCATACGTGACAAATGCAATACTAGTCCAAGTGGGAAGATAGCGAACTGCGACCTAAGACTAACTATCTAGGTGCTACAACTAGTCCATCCGCGGAGTTTGACCGGATCGCGCATGTGACGCTTGTTTCGTATGGTTGAGTGTAGGGGTACCTCGCCACTCATCAGCTTAGTAGCGAAATACTTGGTAATCCTAGTAACGATTACATAAGCCTAAGAAGTGTATAGAAAATCAGGAACGAATATCCATTGCCATAGGATAGAATAGATTCATTTATTGTTTTACTTAAACTTAGAAACTATTTCCATTTCATCATGTTCACTAAAAGTAGCAACGGCCCAACAACATCAATTACCATATACCTTACTATGAGCTAAACCATACACGTAGACTTCACTAGGTTTTATGTGATTTTAAAACACCAGTTGAAATTTCAAATATCCAACCACTAATACATACCGTTTTTTTATAGTTTTTGTGCTTAAAAACTTTGCGGGAATTGAGTGAAGGGTACATGAAACACCACAAAATTCGGAGCTTAGTACTTGCCCGACACCGAGCAGGTCCCTGGGACCCGCGAACGACGCCGGCTGCATGAGTACATTGTGCTAGCGTATACAACCAGCGTATACACCCAAGTTCACATCTACAGCGTATACGCCTGACGCCTACAGCGTATACGCCCAATGTATACGCCTGACTCTACAACGTATACGCCCGACGCTCCAGCGTATACGCCCAGGCACTGCCGATGCATACGCTCGACAACAAACCCTCCAATGGCAGCATGAAGATAACGCCGAAGAGCAAGGATTGAAGCAAGTAAGCATCCTTCAACGTATACGCCCAGCATCCTTCAGCGTATATGCCCAGCGTATACGCCTAGCGTATACGCCCAGCGTATACGCCCAGCATTCATCAGCGTATATTCCCTGCATCCACCCTGCATCCGCCCGGCGTATACGCCCAACCCTCAACATCTTCACCCATGTTCACGCACTCAGCACATCCAACGTATACGTCGACCTGATACGGCGTATACGCCCAGCGTATACGCCCAACACTTGTAATATTGTACATTTGTAAATTGTGCACCCGGTCAACGCGCCACGTGTCACCCAACCCGAGTCTAGCGTAACAACCTGTATAAAAACCCCCATTTTCCATTTCACAAAGGCAGTTGGCAAAATCCCGGAGCACACAAGAGAACATTTACGCTGCGCAAAAGAGCTGATACCCTCTTACGCTGGGAAGCCCTGTACGCTGCAGATACAGTCTCTACGCTCCGCTCACCCTGCAGACTAGCCAAGTCATCCCTTTATATGTCGGGGCTTTTCGTCCGCCTTGTGTTCCCACACGACTGCGTTAGACCGGTGCACTATACTTTGACTCTGTAATACCATTGTTTACATTCACTGCACAAGTCCTTTTACAGTTTTACGTCAATTTGGCCCACGCATTACTTACGCCTGTTTACGCTCACGCTCCGTTTCTATCTGTTTCACGCTGTTTACGCTTAATTTACGCTTGCCACAGTTTACGCATAACCCAGCGTATACCATTTGGCGTACGCGCGGGGAAATCCTTGTCTGATCCACGTGCGGACCACCCAAGGTACTCTGCCTTCGTGCATTCTAGCTCGCCCTCAGGCGAAGGCAGGGTCTTTTGTACTCGTCCTACGATCTCACGGCCTCTATTTTCCTTCCAGCCAAAGACCGACGATTTCAGGCGGTACAGTACATCACCTTGACAAATATTTAATTACTTACATGGATATCAACTCATCCTTTGCAATTATATGTATAGATGTATAACTTCAACAACACTGGCTTTAAGCTTGGATACAAAAAGAGGGGGTTATCGTAGGTTGATAGCCGGATATAAAACTTTGGCAAATCTCATTGATTAGTTGTTTTTCAGATTTTGTAGATACTAAAGCATTCCCCATATACAATATATGGGGATGAATAAAGACTTGCTAAGGCATCCTCTATAAATGACATGCAACATGGATACCCTGGAACAATGATCCATTTCACATAGGGAGAATAGAAAGAAAATTAAGTGATTGCCTCCTAGAGGGTTTCTTCTTCTCCTATTCTTGTGTTTCTAATGGTTTCTACATTTGTTTCCCTTGGGTCTTATTTGGGGGTGCTTTCACCCCCTTTGCAATTTGTGTTTCCTGATTTCATTTCTGATTTCTGGGCTGGATCTCTATTTTCTTAAGGCGGTGTCAGGTTTCTGCCTCTTTAGAATTTAATGTGCTTGGACATTTGGCCCATTAATAAAACTTTAGTCATCCAAAAAAAATTGGTTGAAAAAAATTAAAGGCAACTAAATGGAAAAGAACCATCTGCTAGCAAATTTAGCAGAGTATCCAAAATAGACTGCACCATATAGTGGACCTGGCCAATTAGGTATCCGGCTTCAACAGGAAGCGACAACCAGTTACACCCGTTTATCAAACTCATGTATAATATAATAAATTACATACATTTTTTACTTCTAAAAATGATTAGAAAAACCTCAAATCGAAGACCCCCACGATTCATACCTGATACTTTTAACCACCAAATTGTTTTTGCGTCCTCGAGCCAGATCCCTTTTCTCCCCTTCTATTAAAACATGCTGCAGAAATGTCTCCAGCGATTTATTCTACTCCTACAAAGACGCTGTAGCTATCGATTTTTAAATCATTAATATAAACCTGATTCGTGTATAGGGGGGAGAGAAGAAAAAGAAACTGCAACCACTTAGCTCATAACAAAGCGTGGCATTTTGCCTTCCCCTGCAAGCAAGGGCTACAATAAGAATGGACGGAGTATAATCCGAACCTTGTCAAAAGAATTACATCAAAACATCCTATTATTTTTGTTCAATAATAAATTCACGATATATTCAAGTAGAAGAGGGTTACGCTACAAAATTTGTATCAGGAAAGCTGAAAAGCATCTTCAGAGCACACAGCAGTTTTATTTCTGTTCATCAGTGAGTGTATGCTGGTATAGTGCTCTACTATCTCCCGATCAAGCCGATAATACTGAACCATCTTTTCCAAGGGCTTGAGATCAATATCTATGAGAGTTGCCTGCAAATTTGTTGCAGTTGAAAATGTGTCAGATTCCCCTAAGGCATGAATAATCCTGAACAAATTAAATGTACGCCAGTAGGGGAGAACAAACTTGAAAGACAACTATATTTTTGCATACGATTGACACAAAACTAATCCAATTATTTTTAGCTTTAGCGAACTTTTCTTACATTGATACATCACTGGATTGCATACCTTATAAGAAAATGACTGCCTTATTGAGCTTAAGTGTATTACTCTATCTTCGTCACAAATGCTTGTCTCTGCAAGTCCATGGGGCAAAGGTTGAAATGTTAAAATCAGACTGCAGTCTTTTGCAGTTGCAGCTACAAGATAGTCGCGAACAACTCTCCTGCAAACGTCAATTGGTTGAGAATGCAAGCATTCCAAAGTTGAACTGTGCAGCTGTGAAAGGTTTCTACTTCTTGGCTCCATGGGAGATTCTGTCATCCTTTCATTTTGGAGAGGATCCAAATCAGAGGAGCTGTCCTGCCTATGATTTGTGCTCCCACTTTGGCTGCATACCTGACAAGGTCGTTGTACTACTTCATAATATGCATGAATTGCACCTTCAATGTCATATTTGTCCATCTTCTGCAGCTCAAGCAGGCGCCTCAATACTCTGCTCTTCAAGAGAGTTTCCGTGATCAGATCTTTCAAACATGCTACTCGCTCTTCCCTTTGGCTAAAGATAATACCTTCAATAACATCTTCTAAACACTGATATCCAGAATCGACATTATCATCATCGGAGATATCTTGGTCGGCATATCCTCCTAATCTGCCAAGCACCAGAGATCCATCGATAAATATTCGCAAATTGTTCTGCGGAGTTTGAAACAGTCCTTCAAGAGCCCTTTGTATCTGTTCCCGTGATTCTGAGAAAAGATCAAGTGGTGAATATCTACTGATGGAAGAGACCTGAAACATATATTAACCATTAGTAATGCTTAGTACTAGAATAATGAAAATTTCATTTGGTTTATTTTTGAAGGGGAAAGGAATTACTGTCATCACCTTCTGCTGAAAAACTTTGAGCTGTTGGTGCATCGTAAACCGAGATACACTCCTTTTCAAATAACTTTCTTCCGATATAAAACTTGAACTAGTAAGAAAGCCACACTTTGGCTGCCTTAATCACGAGAGAGCACAAAAGTGAACTAAACATGTTAAATGACTTGGGAGTACTCGAAGACTTTGCCTTGCATCTTGAAAACCACACACAAAATGAGGAACAAACTTACCTTAATCTCTATTGCGATACATGGAAACTCAACATTAGGACCTAAAAATTAACCAGTAACTGAATTAATTTTGAATATACAGAGCATCACATCAATTAGGGCTAAAATACCAAAGACGTACTCCCTACACAGTTCAAATACAATACCATCTAAACTCAAAAAATGTGAATTTCCTTGTGTACTGCAAGCAATTCCATGAACGGAATCAATATATAGTTGAGAAAATAGAAACAACAAAAAAAACCTGCATGGGGGTAGTATACTCTCATAACAACCAACATATTTTCATGCCGAACATTATGATCAAGTATCCGTACATACATTTTAATAGCGAAACATCTGGCATAAGAAGTGCAAAGCGAGCATCGTGATCAATCTTCCCATCTTTAATTCTCCATTTAGGCCGTGATTTAGCGGTCCTTTGTTCTACTACTTCAAGGAATCCTTTTGAAACAGAAACAAGGATCTGAAAAAAAAAATTACGAAACTCTAATGTAGGACAATGAAGAAAAAGGCCTAAAGTTTTGTCATATAACTGTTGTGTATGATATAATCCACAAGTTGAAAAAACGATGTTTCTATTCTCTTTTGATCTTATCTCTTACCTTACTTGTTACATCTGGATATTCAAAATATCTAAACCAAATCTATTGAAAAACAACTTGGCCGCATTTAATATTACAAAGATATGATTCACATCATAGATATTCCTTATAATGTACTAAATTTTCCAATGACCATTACAGAAAAACAAAATTACATGCCATTTAAATTGCGAATTCAGGATTAACTGGATGGATTGTCTACAGGAATTTTTATAACTGGAAAAGACACAGCAGTGCTAGCGATAGTAATAACTTCCAAGTGTAAGCCTTGAAAACTAGAGTGCTACCCAATGAGCTTTGAAGATACTTTGTCAAATCTAATAAAAATTACACTCATTTCTTATTGAATCAAATTTCTAATCGTGCTTTAGTAATTGAACTCTCTACCCTGCGTTAACAGGAAAAATCTTTAATTTAAATTCTGAATTAATGCTCGGCCCCCTTGGCATCCTCTAGAACCGTAAGTCTCTAACATGCTTAAGACGGTTACAGAGCATTTTACAAGATATGGAATTATTTATTTCTAGGTAGGTCTGAGTCCTACTATTATATTCTTAGCACCTTTAAAGTCTACAGAATTATCTGAAACTGAAACTGTTTTCATTATGCTCTAGAACCTAAAGATATATTGGACAAGCTCATTTTCAGATGTTACCCTTTCCACAATGCCTGTATCACACAGCATAACCCACTGGGATCAAACCTATGACCTGTAAAAGTTGCATGTCACAGGCCTTAAACAATTGACCCTTCATTAATCAAAAGTATCAAGAAGTTGCACAAGGTGATTGTAAAGGTAACACCATACACAGCTATTGACACTTGAGATCTAAACATTAGGATTTAGAACATATATTCTTTTGCACATGTGAATTTAGAACATTAGAATTTAGTATCAAAAACGTTTGTAAGCAGGTACAGTGATCTTGGGGGATACAATTTTGCTTTGTATCTGGAAGGAATGACTATGGTCACTTGTTTCTCTTTAACACAGTGAAAAATATAATATATCCACAATATAACAATTGAACAACCACAACCCTAAAGCTTGTCGCTCTTAACTATTTAAGAATTTTAATGAATTACACATTTAATAGCAGCAAACGATGATGTCCTTCACACATCTTAACTTCTTTGTCACTATATAATACCAGTAAAACGGGGCTGCTTGGTTTTTCTTAAACAGCCAGGTCTCATCACTCTTATTCTAGGGGAAAAACAGGTTAAGTTTAGCATGCTACATACCCCTGGATCAACAAATTCAAATCCCAGCAATGGACGAATGACAAGCTTAGCATACGCATGCGCTAGCATCTGCTTTGATTCTGTCGAAGCTGCTTCTTTCAAATCCTGCCAGATCAACTGCTCTTCAATCGATAAGACAGGACCATCTGTTCTCAATTGACTGTCCTTTAGACTTTTCCTCAAAACCTTTTCCAAACGTAACACTTTACCAATCTGCAAATGAGAAACTCATTCTTAAATACATATCTGTAAGTGGTGTTTTTTAAAATACTCCTTTATTATGCATATTTGGCAGAAAAAATCTTAAAATCCTGCATTTAATGTTAAGCAGGTAAGAACATATCAAGCAATTTTATGCTCACCAGATTAAGAGATGTTCCACAATATTGCAAAATCAGATTGGCCCCTCCTTCACCTTTGTATTCCCATTCTTTTGCATCGTTTTCGTCCAAATGAAGCATTTCCATCTGCTCCTGTATATCACTAATCTATTAGCAGCTAACCAAGATGTAAATGGCAAGATATTACGCACAATGTTCTTTATTTATTTTTTAAACATTGCTGCCAGACCATCTTTATGATGAACCAAAGATCTATAATCAGAACAAAACATTGTTCCACAATTTTCTAAACAGGTGCAAAAAGGTATCGGACAATTAGAATGACATACCATTCCAACTGTTGCATTACAGTTCAACATTCAACATAATATAAAATACCAAGCTTAATCACTATAGCGTAACTTTTTTTAGGTTTATTAGAACATTTTTATCACATAAACGCCACCAAACTGTCTCCACTTTGCCCATCCCGCCCTAAACTTATTTCTTATATCCTTATCAATTTCACCATTTGGTTGGACCATTGATCCTAGGTAATAACACTGACTGCAATGTGCAACTTTTTGGCATTGAATTGTTACTTCTATTTCATTAATATTCACACTTTTACAGAAATTACATTCTCTGAAGTCTATCTAATTTCTACTAATTTTTCAAGCCTTTTGACTTATCAGCCCATCTGATAGGGTTAAAGCTGCTGATAAGCTCACATGCAGAAACATCCATCTTGGGGCTTGTATGGGTGCCTTCCCATTATGCAATGAATCTATATTGGCCAAGGGACAAATATCCAATTGCTGATTTGTTCTGTAATCTCAGACTTGAAATCTAAAACAATCAGCAATAGAATATTCTCCTCTAAGCCCAAAGGAATCTCTCGCTTACAACAAACCATCTTATCACTCTTAAAATTGAAGAACACACCTGTCCATGGACGTTGACATGTCCTCAATGAAATTTGAGAGCCAGGGGCATCATCTAACATTTTAACTTATTGTTAACAGATGCCACCAAAGACAGAAAGCGGATAGAATTTATAATCAATTCAACCTTATCAACAAAGATGAACCATGCCTTTATAGAGCTTACAATACAAGTTCAAATATATCAAAACACTCATACGTATGAAAGCCAAGTACCTCAGATGTTGAAGATATCCTGTTCTTTGTATTATGTCTTACGTTCTACGATTAAACACGTTTATTAGTCAACAACAAATGCCATTGCATTTTCGATAATTGATTTAGGGCCGTTAACTTGGGACGTGTTCCATGTATACTTCAGTGTGCTTAAATTTCCGCACTCGAGGAGAACAAGTACATCTGTGCTATTCACTACAGTAGCATTGCACTCCAGAATTGCTCATACATAAGGATAACAAGCTTAACAACGGCAATAAAATGGCTCGATGAGCCAAAAGTCCTAGGAATGTCCTGATAGATGATGTAGGGAGGAATTACTTTGGATACAGGCATTGTGTGAAAGGAAACTCTTTTTATGGACATCAATATCAATGCCAATGACGTGTTTCCCAAAGCAGTACTAGTGGAGCATGGTCAAAAAATCGTTTATTCGGTTGTTGGTTGTGCTGCTCTTTCCATTATTTTGTAATAATATACCCTCTTTTAAAAAAATACATAGCCTCCAATGTTTTTCCTGGTGAACGTTTGTGAGATCTTGAGCCTGATGCAAGTACACAAAAAGCAATGTATGTAATATGTTTTATGCGACATTATTACTGAAGAAAATTGCTGCAACGATTTTCAAACAATATCGACAACCAACCAAAGAAAAAAAATAGTTGCTACGACTATGGATTTTCGGCGTTCAACAGCCAATTCGCCCGCTAAGAGCGGTCAGAGGGTTTCCATCTCTGAGAAAAAGGCTACCGTTACAAAAGAGAATTTCAGGCTGGAGACAGAAACAGCAAAAATAACAAGTAAAAGGCGTTGCGAAGCTGAAATCCCGCGTAATGAATTTCAGTTCAAATAATTCAAATAAAGACGCAACGAAAGCAGCAAACACGAAATAAATAGCAATGTAAGAGGCTCACCTGTTGGAACACGGAAAGCTGCTGCTGCAAAGGCAAAGGCGCTTCTTCTTCAGAAAACGTCGTGTGCAAACGGGTGGAGTTAAAATGGCACACATTTGAAGGGCGCGACGTCGTCGTACTCAGGGCGCCCGTACCAAAGTCTCCATTTCCAACCTCAACCAACGGAAATGCCGCATCTGGATACACAGGCATTGGCATCGGCATTTGACACTTTTAATCGAATCGAATCGAATCCAATAATGCAGCCGCTACGTGCGTCGGAACGAATACTAATCCCAATTGCAGCCTCACGCACAAAAGTATAAAAGCACTTAATCACCACAGCTTGAGCCGTAGTCGAACCAAGTGCGCCACCAAAAAGCGGAGCTTGGACACGCGCCAGCCAATGTTATGAATCCAATGTCTGCCGTAGAGCAAGTTGCAACAACCCTCCCTTTTAACAAAAATCATAACGCCACCTGGACTGGACTGAGCTGACTCTGCGTATCCCATTTGTATTACTGTATTATTGCCGCTGCTTTCCAGTTAAATCCACGCAGTTAAATCAATCAATTTCTCTACATACAGACGCACATACACGATTGTCAATGGCGTGATTAAACACGAATTAAGGCGGAAGTGGCAGTGGCATCCCTCTATACGTAGAACCGTAGAGGTATATACACCATTGTCAAACCATGGCCATGCCAGATTTGTGAGCAAATAAACTTCTTCCCCTCCTTCATCCACTTTTTTAAACGTTATTTGTTTTTATTGTTACGCTTACCCGCCCAAACCAACATGAACATCCCTCATTTCTGTGGCCATCGAAAACTTTAACGGTAAAGCAATTGCCACACAAATAATGCAGAATTGCAATAGGAACGCTACGAAGATAGCAACGCAACGCTAAGAAGAGAGAAGGCGCCGTCAAATTAGGGATTCCATTTAACACGGAATAAAGTTACAGGGCAACAGCTGTACCAGTGGCTGTGTACATTTACAGGAATTATTGTGGCCGAAATTGTTCGTTTGTTTTATTTTTTAATTAAAGATGCTTGCCTTCCCTCGCTCTGGCTGCGGCCATGGAAAATGACACAGCTGGTGCGCCGGAACCAAATCGCGGCCATGTGCACGAGCGACACGTGCATTGACATGAAGATGCCTGAAGTCATGGAGCAATTGAAAGTCAAGTCCCAAAGCAATTACAAGCATTGTTTGCGTCCACATACAGTAAGCTTACGCTAAGCCTAAGAGTAAAATGCCGTTCCCGAGAACGACGGATTCTATGTGTGTATCTTAAAAAATTATGATAATAATAACTTGGCTTGAAAGTTGAGGTTTGAGAGGTGTTTTTTAGGATTGGTTGTGAGGAGGATGGGGACAACCAATTGACCCTGTCAGGCTTATTTGGTTCTTCATCTAAAATCGAAAGGTTAATAGAGATCTTTAACTTGAGAAGGCTTTTGATACGCAATGGATTCCTAAGAAATGTTAACTAGAAGGCACTGAAAATGGTAAAGGAAGATGTTCTTAGAGCCATTAGGAAGTTTTTGGTCAGGTGAAATCTTGGATGATTCAGAAACATGGTTTACTAGAATTATGTGTAAAAGAAACGAAAGAGACAAGTAATTTCTATGATTGAGGATCCATTGACCTTTATACAGATAGTAAAGAAAAATGGTTGCCAACTGATGGTCTAACTATTCAGTCTATACCTAGGAAGCACACGCTCAAGGAAGTCAAATTATCAAACAGATGATACTAGCAAGTAAGGTTTTATGTTCACTTCAGCAAAAGGGAAGATCGTCTGTAGACTTACAAAAGGGTTTCTGGGCTTAAATCTTAACGATGGATCCCTGTTTAAGGATGTCATTCCAAAGGTAGAAGCAACAAATGAAGCCTGGTTGAAATTGAAGAGAGATTATGCCCCTTAAGTTGGGAATCCACATGACCTAGTAAAGAAAATAGAGAAAGAAAGCTTTTCAAGATCAAAGAAAGATGAAAAGAGCAAAGGGAGCATCCCTGTTTGGACAATGAAGCAAAACGACATGAACGACTGAATTTATTATTAAAACCATGGAATTACGGGTATTTAGTAGCGAATTACTGAACTGCAAAGAATATGCAACACAAAAGAAAAATTATCAAAAAGCTGAAAGAACTCGTACCTCTATTGCGTCAAATACGTGATACACGTATACCTGACGATAACTAGGCGCTCCATCAACCTGCGACAAAGCGTCAAAGGTATAAGTGGAAACCGGAAATTTGTATTACCTTCAGGAATATTACCAAAAGATTCCAACTAGGCGTGAAGTTAACAATGGCGGCAAGAAGAAGGGCCCCTTACATTTTCCGAAACAGAATGCGAAACACAGTTTCCTAAAACTTCGACGACGATTCTGATTCCGAACTTTTCACATATGCAGAGCCGAAATCAATCGCAGCTGGTTTTGTTGCGTTTTTTTGGCTGAAAACCTGGTGCCTAAGCTTCGAAACAGACTTCCAATTTCTTCTTTTTCAGCTGGATTTCGCAAGAGAGAACATGAAATCGTGCATTCGTTTCAGCAAAATAGGAATATCGTTCGCGCGTATTCGAAATCCTCCAAGAATCCGCTCAAAACTGCAAACGTTTCCACATGGAATATAAAGGGTACTTATCTTGCTTTCATAGGGAGAGACTCTTTTCTTTATAGAAATATTTGAAATCAAATGACCGTGTCATGCCATGTTGCACGTCACCAACTTTTTTATCCCATTGTGGGATATAATGTTATGAGTCTTGATTTATGAGTCTTGATTTTTGTAGGTTCCGTTGACACAGTGATGTGGATGCATTGTTACCTTTATCAACATAGTTGCGTTGATGCAAAGACAATTAATGCTTATATAAATGCATGCACTCATTGCATTTATGGCACCATTACATTAAAACATAGTGGAACTCTTG
>MNCI01008558.1:0-43145 GCA_015680685.1 Gnetum montanum
TGATTCGAAGAAGCTTGGCTTAAAGCAGAGCAAGTGCTTTAGTACAGACATAGGAAAATCATTTATCATAAGTTGCCTTCACAATGCTTTTAAAAATTCGTGTGCTTCTAATCAAAATGCATTGCTTGTCTTGGCACTTACAAGAGTTATAGCCTACAACATCAATGTAACAACTATACATTCTAAATTGAAACTTGGTGTTGAACAATACAAAGAGCTCTCTGCATTGTCAAAAATGTCGATGCAAAATCACTTGAAACATGTGCAATATATAATAATAGATGAGATGAGTTTTATTGGTGATTAGCTATTGTTGAGCATTGATAGTAGATTAAGTGAAATCTTTCCAAAAAATTAGAGGGAAATGTTTGGAGGCAAATCAGTTATACTAATAGGAGATCTTGGTTAGCTTTCACCATTGTTAGATGTAGTACCATATACTTCAAGAAATCTAGATATTACACATCTTTGGACATTCTTTTAGAAATTCTTCATTTTAAATGCAGTTTATGGACAAGAAAGTGATGATCCAAGGTACAAAAGATTTCACGATATTTTTATGAATATCAAGGAAGATAAAACTCTTGATGCCAATCATGCACTTTTCTATTGTAAAATGAATATTCCTTCCATATCACATAGTCTAGATGGTTTTGAAGATGCTATGCATTTATTTAATAGGAAGGATAAAGTACACATGCATACATTAAAGATGTTATTGAAGATGCAAAAACATGTTGCTATGTGCTTAGCTAATAGAGAATCCAATGGGTTTAGGATTGTTGAAGATGATGGAGGATATTTTGAGCGATCATTGTTATTATGTGAAAATACAAAGGTCATGCTTATAAGTAATTTATGGGTAGAGGTAGATTTAGTCAATGGAGCCCTTGGTATGTTGGTTAAAATAGTGTATCGTCTAGGGAAAAATTCACTGAACTTACCATCCTATGTTATTGTAAATCTTGATTCCTACATTGATTGTCCGTTTGATGTGTAATCCTCAACATGTGCCTATTATTCCAATCATTATAGGTGGATCTCAACAGCTGCTGCTGTTGCAATTAGCATGGACAATAACAATATATAAATCACAATGAATGACATTAGATAACATATCTATTGATGTGGGATCAAAAGAAATAATTGGTCTAACTTTTGTAGTACTATCAAGAGTGAGGGCTATAGATTCTTTGAAGATTCATCAATCTTTTTATTTGCAACAATAGAGGAAAATTTCAGCAACTAGAAATCTTCAATCTAGGTTTGCAAAGGAGAAAAGTTTTGTTGAGTTAGAAGAATATTAAAATCATATATGTATTTTGCTTTCTTTAAAAACATACAATTTTCTTTTGTAAAACAAAACACTACATTGTTCTTTTGAATAAAGAATGTTCTTCCTCTTCTTGGTTCATTTTAAGCATTGTTAATTTCTCCTTCTTTTATTGTATTGTTTAATTTCTTCATATGCAACTTGCAACCCTTGACATATTTTGTTTAAAACATCTTTTATAATAAGATTTCTACAACTATTTGAATGGTGTTTTTATTATAAATAAGATTTCAAAAGATAGTAAAATTTCAAATTCTAATTAATAATTTTTTGTGATAGAATGCCATTCAACACTACCAACATGCATATATATTATATAGATCTTGATAGTTTGGTTGAGAGGATCTACATTCAAACACGATCATTGGATGAGGAACAAGATCACTATATTCAAAGATGATTGTTAGGCAAGGAACAAATTTGGCTGAAGGAACATTCAAAAATAGAAACAGGGTAAAGGAAACAATAGCATGTTGAATTTACTTTGAAAATAAGATTCCTCACCCAACAGTTCTGTTTAAATGTAGTAGTCTTGTTCCTCACTCAATGATCATATAAGAATGTGGATTCTCTCAACCAAATTATAAAGATATATATAACATATATTTAGGCTAATCACAGATTATTCTAAATGATTGGATTTAGGGATATTCATCCCAGCGTTGGTACATGAGGTGATCGTGATGAGGTGATCGTTATCACAATCATGATAGATTAAATTAACTCCTCTTTCTTATGCACATATGTACAGATTTTTAATGGAAATTTAGAGTGCTCAAATATTCTACTTTTTGTAATTGAAGCTGTAATGCAAATTTGGGCGGTTATTGCTGACTGGTTCGGGTATAACCAACAATGTTTCTTTTACGTGAACGAAACCATCCAAATTCCAGATTGCTGGCATTTACGGATTTAGTAGGGGACAGATCAGAGTCATGCATTTTGTTTCTCTAAATACTTCTCTCATGAAACTGAAAATCCTCGAAACATAAACAAAGGTCCAGCCTTGAGAAAGCACAAATCAGACATTAAGAGGGAAATCTACCAACAACACCAATCCGTTGCAGTCTCTCGTATTTGAGTTATCATAATATTTTAGGAGAATCCTTCCTATGTTTATTCTGAAACAACACTGGATATATAATGGTCTTTGTCCTGCCCAGTAATATCTACGCATTTGGCCTTACCTTTAGGGCTCACCTTAATATAAAATCCTGAAAATTAAAACTGAATTTTTACTTGCCTTCAGCATTTCGAACTTGTGACCTAGTTTTCGATGCCAACTTTCACGCCAGATTCTTACCACTGAGGTAAGACCTTTAACACCAAACCTCGTTAGTTTTGACTTTGAGTGATTTGATTTTTCCTTATCTTTCAAGCAAATGGGCCTTGCCTTAGCTTCTTGCCTAAATTGCCGGAATGTTCACAGGTTCCTTAGTTGAAAATGAAACCACAAAGCCAGAAAAAGAACTGACGCTTTTAAATGAAGTAATCTGAAAAATTCATTCACGTAACGAAAGTAGGTGGTCAAAAGTAGGATTTAAGATGTACTCACAGCTGACTCTGCAGCAAAAATATACTCAACGCCTGTACCTTCATTCTTGTTTTTTTTAAACAAACTGAGTAAATGCTGCAAAAATGATTGTTTTATGCCAAAGAATACGATGGAAAGTAAGCTTGATGTCTCCCTTATTCTTTCCTTGAAGCACATCAGGGAATGAAAGGAAAACTTCAAAAAAAAAATATGAAAAATGGAATTCAATCCAAAGTATAAATCAAAATGCAGACACACATAAACACTCAGCTATGCTTAAGACTGTGGCATAAAATACAAGATAGGAGGTCGGCTAAAAATTGATACCGCAGGGGCATAGAATACATAGATGAGCATGCTGAAAACTGTCAGCACCAGCGAGGATTGAAGCAGTAACATTTCTCCCAGCTTTCTCTCCTCCATATCAAACCGTTTAAGAAAATAATGGTACAATATTTGTGTTGTCTCAGGAAAGATCTTCATCAGTTCTTTTGTTCATTCTCCTTTTCTGATTGCTGCAATCACACGATCGGCAATCTCCTGTCCAAACAACTTAGGCAGGTTAGAGCTCATGTCCTTTTCGATTCCAATGCTTCTGATCTGCTCATCCCTCTCAAAAATCACACTCTCTTCCTCTACCGTGTGAAGCCTCCTGAGAGATCGGCCATTAAAAACATCAACCCAAGTGCAAAAAACCTCTCTTGCAGTGGGATGAATCAGCTCATTAATCAAATTATGCAAGTCTTCCGAAGATTGCATTTCCTTAAACTTGAAGAGAAGGGCAGTAGGAGACACAGCGCTCCGCACATACAGAGAAGTGGGCATGTAAGACTGAGACTGCGGGGCTTTCTCAACAAGCTGCCTGCATTTCTCAAGCCCAGTATCCTCATAGTATGTTTTCAAGTAATCAGGATTGCAAACCAGGTCCTTTCTTGGCAACAGATCCAGCAGTAGAATGAAATTGGTGGAGTCATTTTGGATAATTTCAAACATGAAATGAGGGGCATCAGTGGCAGGACCCAACATCACAAACAACGTTGCAGCATTCAGCGTTCCCACGGCAAGTTTGCAGTGGATCCATGACCCAAACACAAACCGTACCTGCAATTTCCGATCCCACAGCAACCCGGAATGAGATTGTGTCCAGATTCGCATTATTTTCGGTCAATTCATTCAAAGATTCAAACTCTCTGCAACCCTGGTCTGCCCTGAGAAAGGGCAAACGAGCATTGTGCATACGAGATCGCATTCATTTCTCTTCCCATAAAACATCAACGTTGAAACTTACTTTCAGATTTTAAGCAATTCAACTAAACACAAAATCACTCTAAGCCCAAATTTGATCTTTCCATGGAAATCCTAACGGAAATTATGGCATACCTGGGATGTATCTGTTCCGGATCTGAGAACAAAAGAACCTTCTGAATTCCCCCTGGGACTAACGAAGTTTGTAACATCGGGAGGAGTCCTGGTGCGACAAAGAAGAGAGCTTAGATGTCTGTCAACAGATTTGGCGATATCCTCCATCATGGTTCGGCAGGATCCTGACAAGTGGGGAAAGCGAATCCACTCTTCCGAGCTCTGCTCTGTTGCCATGCCGGACCTCCTAATGATGCCAGATTCCGCTCTAATACTGGACTCGCAATATTTATTCTACCTCTGATACGAATTCTGGAGATTTTGAGCTAATTAATCTGCCTAATTAGTATGGAATTAAGAAAACTCCACGATCATGACTCATGAGACTTCACTTCTGAATCCGCATTGCAACAATCAATTGTTGCTCGACCGTAAATGCAGTCCAAGAAACAGCACTGAAACATCTGCCCTAGAGCCGTAAGTTGTTGGGTTTTCTCGCTTCTTAAAAATCATCGTGTCTATCGGGTTTGTTTTGTTTGATCCATTTAAATCATGCTAAAACTTACTCTTTTTGTTTTCGTGGTACTACGACAAACATTTTAGCCTCGGTGGTCATGGCTTCATGGAAAAACACAGGCCAAAAATAAAAAATAAAAATAGAATACTTTAACCTCAGGATACGGATGTGCGTCAGTCATGGTTGAACAACCCGTGGCAAGATTTCCCGTAAATGCACAGGCACTGATTTTTCTGACGTGCACTGATTTGTGTACATTTTTATTTCTATCTCTGCTGCAGCCCAGCCCAGCCCAGCCCAGCCCAGAGCAAGAGTGTATGCTTGAATCTGAACTAAGATCCAATGGTAACAAAGACGTGGAAGCTTTTGCCTCCTTGGCAACGGGAAGCGCTTCGTGCTCTATCGTTATTGTGTGAACCAAAATTGGTCACGTTCAATTTTGCAAACGTGTTCATGGTACGCACCGAGGAAACCGATTGGATGGGCTACCTTGAAAACGTTTATGGACGTTTCGCAACGATATCGCCACTTAAACTCTCTAAAATATTGATTCTAATGGCTTTAAAGGTTAAAGTTTCATTTTGCACCTCTATTTTACAAGATTCTCATGCAAAGAATAAAAAACTCATAAGCTTCCTTGAATAAAGGTTATGAATGTTTTTCAAAGGTATTGTTGCACCTGAAAAATTTGATAGTTGGAAAACCCAAAATCCTCAGGTGTAGAATAGTTTTAACCTTGGATCCTAAGGATCTCTGACAAAGAGGATCCAAGGTGGCTTGGACAATCTTGTCAATCATCCAATGACTTGAAAAGTGTAAACAGGGGTAAACAAATGGTAAAAGTAATGTAAGATCCAATCCAAAAATGAATGCACAAAATAAAATCATGATAATTTGCACAACAAATAAACTATAAACTTTATTACAATAAAAATATTGAAAATAAAGAGTTCAAAATATGTACAAATGGTGCTTGAATGCACAAAGAGTTAGTTTGCTCTGATGGAGTTTGAAGCCTCTTGAAGCCAATAGTTTGCACTCTACGGTCAACTCCACGATCCAGGTACTTCCCAACTCCCAACACAAAAACTCCTTCCAAGTTTCTAGCCCAGATTTGCAAAAGGGGCTACTACGCTAAGAGTCTTTATGCTCAAGTAGTTGTAGGTTTGCACCAAAAGTCTTGCCAAATGCTCAAAGGTTGTAAATGCTCAAGATTGCCAAAGGTTCCAATGCCCAAGAATTGCNTGGGGGGTATCAAAACTTACCATAAATGGAAACTACATTGGAGGTAAAGGCCTACTACACTTGCACATGATTCTAATCTGTCATTAATCATGGTAGAAATTTGTAGCCAAAAATCACTAGCCATATTACCTATAAAAGCCCATCTCATACACCTTGAACAAGTTCAGAGGTTCTTCAGCTCTTGAATTCTTAAACTCATAAGCTTTTGGCAATTCTTGGGCATTGGAACCTTTGGCAATCTTGAGCATTTACAACCTTTGAGCATTTGGCAAGACTTTTGGTGCAAACCTACAACTACTTGAGCATAAAGACTCTTAGCGTAGTAGCCCCTTTTGCNCATGAGGTGACTTTTTCCACATGGGAAGTGATGCTACAATGACTTTTGAGGCATTTTTCAGCCCCAAAAGTTCAAGTATGCAAGATTGTAGCTCATGGGGCTACAAACCTCACATTTTACAATGAGAATCCAACCTCAAGCATAGGGGTGAAGGTTATAATGCCAAAAGGAGGGTTGCAACATGTATTTTCTTGGTGGTGTTTCATTGGTCCTATAATACCTGAAAAATTCAATGTTGGAAAATTGAAAATTCTAGATGAAACAGTTTAACTTTAGATTCCAAGGGCCTCCAAAAAGAGGATTCGAAGCACCTTGGACATTCTTATCGATCACCTAAGACTTAGAAATTGTAAAATGGTGCAATCTAATTTAATAGAGATTTCAGATCTAATCTAAGAAAAAAAACATGAAATTTAAACTTAGAATAAACTTGCACAAACAAGTGAACTACTGATTTTTATTAAAGTAATAAAAATGCTACAAGAGAAAAGCTTCAAGGTGTACAAGTGTGTGTCTAAATGCACAAGGAGTTGCCTGAATGATGCTTGAAATCTAGTGAACTAATAGGTTTTATTCTGTAGTCAATTGCATGATCCAAATGCTTCTAAGCTCCAACTTCAAAAAACTCCTTGTCAGTTCTTAGATGTGGATCTACTACACTAGTTGAAAAATAGGTAAGCTAATTGTTTGACTTTTTGGTATTGGGCAATTACCCCGAGAGTCTCCAATGCTTAGCCAATCGCCAGTTTGCCAAAAAGTCTTTTCAAAGTGTTGTTGGAATTTTGTTTTAAATAGACTATTGGTGTTCAATTTTTTGCTACAAATTTTTTGCCATGATTGTTGACAAATTGAAATCACATGTAAGTGTGGTAGGCTTTCAACTCCAACATAGTTTCCATTTATGGTAAGTTTTGATACCCCCAAGGCACCAAAACCATGATTATTACCATAAATAGTAAATGAACTTTTCCAACTATGTTGGTTTTTTCCACCAACATTGGCCTTGTGGTAACAATGTTGGAGTTGTTGGAAAAACAAAAACCCCAACCATTGTTATGCTATCTTTGTAGGACCATGTTGAGAGTTGTGGAAACTATGCTAGCCATTATTCAGAAAATGAAAATCCAACAAGACCAACGCTAGGGGTAGGTGGTTCTAGCATAGTTGAGGCTATACCTCCCACAAAAACCCATGAAAATGCCAATTGTGGTAGTTCAAAAGGCATTTTTAACCTCCCCAAGCCCAAATATAGACATGGTATGATTTTTTTCACTTGGAAAGTAAGGCTATGATAACTTATGACACATTTTTTCAACTCCAAAAGTTAAAGTATGTGAAATTGCATCTCATGGATTACAATCTTCACATTTTACAATAAAATTCCAGCCTCAAGTTGATGGTGAAGGTTACAAATTACAACATGAATTTTTATGATGGTGTTTCATTGGCCTCTCTTTGTTGATGTTTCGAGGAATGACCTAAGAGACATCGACAAAGAATACAAAACACCACTGCTAGTCCATTACCAACATTCCTTCTCCTTGCTTAATTTAGTAGTGTCAAACCATGCCAAAGAGTGCTTATGATGATGAAATAGGATTATGGTGAGTCGATATAGGTTAAAGGCTATATTTGGTCACAAGGGAGTGATCACATAGGTTAACAATGAATTTCCAATGTTGACATCATGGTTATATCATGATGATGACATATTGTGATCTTTGCACTTTGCACTTCAAAGTGTTGGTTGCTCGGTAGTGTTTTTGATGGACCAAGACTCCACTACAAGGTTTCTTTGGCCATTAGGCTTCTCCCTTTGCATGTTTGGAGCCTTGATTTATCTTTTTGGGCTTCACTGGCCTTTTGGCTTCTTGGCAATTTTCTTTTCCATTTCTTTTTTTTTTCTTTTTTCTTTTTTGATAGTGTGAAACCTTCATTGGGTTTCATCATCAATACTAGGTTTGATTTGGTTTTCCTGTTGAATGAGATGTGTTATATTCAATGAACTTGGTGGAGCATGAAGAAGGAGATGTCAAATGACCATAACACATGAGTGTCAAATATTAGTCATCATTATCATTTAGGGTATGAAAGATTATAATTATGCTATAGGATACTGGCTCAAGAACGATAACTAGAGTGACATGAAACAAGCACTCTTGGCATGAAAGGACAAGCTAACCAAATATTACACATCATGGTCACATGGTAACTTGTTGCTGCATTGAGTTGCACCTTTGTGATGACATCCAAGCTTCATTTTGTAAGCATAACTCCAATAGAGCAAGAAAACAAGACAAAGAAAACATGTTATTACAAGATAATGCATAGGACCACACCAGAGAACCAGACCATCATAAGTTACTATTAATGCAACATGGAGAGATATGTGCTATGTGCATTAGATTTACAAAAACTTGTAGTTCATTTATTGTGTCAAATAGAGAGATTGAGAGAAAGAGAGCATGCAAGCTTACTTGTCATTGACCATCAAAGTCATGAACATTAGTCATATGTCATAGCCTATCATTAATGATAAACAACACTACAAGAAAATGTGTAAGTGTTAGATGTAATCAAGGCTATGTAGTGGCTTTAATGGTGCATTGCAAGTGCTTGATGAGATCATGAGTAGGCTTAGGTTCTAGTGAGGAACTTGGTCCTATGCATTTTCTCCTCACCATTGTGATTTCGATGGGAATATCAACAAAGGGACCCTCTATGATGTCTCTAGCTTCGAGGTCAATGATCATTAGACTACTTCAGGGTGTTGAGGCTATATGGTAGAACATTTTCAAGGTTTAATGTTTGGGCATGTAAGGTCAACTTGGTCTAACAACATCACAAGAGGGGTTTATTTAGGCTTTAAGGCTAGTCAAATTTTCTTCCTTATCCTCCTAGCTCATTCCTACATGACAACATAAGCACATCAAGTGGAACTTGTGTAATAAAATTATTAAATAATGTAACAACAATGTAACATACATTAATAATAATGCATATATGAGTTAAAACACATTAGAGAAAAGGCCAAACACTATTCAACCATGGTTAACAAAGGCTATAAAGGGTAAGTTAGAGCAAATAGTGTAAAATAAAGGCTAAATGGTGGTCTAATGGTGATCAAGTAAGGCTATATGCAAACTAACCTTCATGAAATGAAGTCAGAAAAGGTCAAACAAAGTCGTATTGATGTTCCATAACATCAATTGAAGCTAAACCAAGCCAACTAAAGTATAAATGGTGTCATATCATAGAAACATGAGGTTTTGTAGGACAAAATGTTGTGGACACAAGGGGTGTAGAGCAAAATGACACTAAATGATAAGGCAATGAAGGTCATGATTGTGCAACAAGGTTAAAATAAGTCAAGCTACAATGGAACAAGGCCAAACAAGTCAAGGTGGGAGATAGGTGGTGACACTTGGTCAATTTCTAGTTAACTAGGATAAGATTTTGCTAGTTTTAGGCCTTAGCAGGCCATAATGAAGGTCTATAGGGTTGATGAGGGAGTTTGGACACTTGGTGTGGTCATTTTAAGGATGTTTGAAGTAAGACAAGAAGCATTTTCTTGTAACTACACTAGAGCTCAACTAGGACTACGCTGGGTAGCATAGTTGGGGTATGCTCCAGCGTAGTTGGTGTTAACATGTTGGTTCTAAGGTTCATTATGGTTGATTTTGGGGTCCTAATGGTCTGTATGGCTAGCACAGTGAACTAGGGTTGGAGATTGGTGAGCCTTGGCATTGTTTTGACCCTCCAAAAGCTACAAATAATGTAAAAACTAGGGACTATGCTAGGACTACACTGGCTACTATAGTCTTATCATAGATGCATAGGAAAAGTAGGTTTGTGAGGTGTCAAATTTGAAACTATTGTTCCATTAACTTCCTAGGGTGGCATAGGATCTTGGGAAGGATAAATTGGCCATTTGGAGGTCAAAACAAACTATTGTAAGTGTATTTTTGGCACCAACACCCCATGACTACGCTGGTTAGTGTAGTTGGAGGTGGCCTTAGCATAGTTGGATTAAAATTTAGGCTTTTCATGGTCAAAACAAGGCCAAAATCTAGCTAGCTTTAGGATTTTAGGGTTCTAAACTTCCCAAATGAATTTTTAGGTTATTTTGAGTGTTGTGGTGTTACTACAACTACCTTGGAGTATGAACTACACTGGCTAGCATAGTCCCAATCTATCCCAGCATAGTTACCCATGAGTCATTGCTTTTGGTTTCTTTGAAGATCAATCGACCAAGTTCTTGGATTCCCAAGATTATTTGTGTTCATAGCTCAGGTTTAGACTCAAAATGGTTAGTTTTGATGGTTATTTAAGTGTAGATAGGGCTATACACCCTTAGACTACACTAGCCAACATGGTCCTAGCATAGGTGTGACAAGTTTTAGTCATTTTCAACTTAATTTATAGGGTTTAGTAGTCTATGAAGGCTCTAGCAAGGTTCTGGGGTTAGGATGATGCATTGGGAAGTTGATTTAACATGTTAGTGATCCATTTTTGAAGCTTTTTCAACCAACTATGCTAGAACTACACTAGCTAGTGTAGTTGAGGTCATACCTAGTATAGCTCTAAGGTTGAGATGTGTTTTGACTAATTTTTATTTCATTTTTTACTAGTTTAGAGTCATAGAGACTTCATGAAGGTGTGAAGGCTAGGATATGTCACTTTGAAGGTCATTTTTGGCATTTGGCATTTAAACTACAACCTATGCTAGGACTATGCTAGCCACCATAGTTGGGGTCATTCACAACGTAGTTCCAAGTTGGGAGTGCGATATTGACTTATTTTTGCTTCATAGTTTAAGATTATAGTGTAACTAGAGGCTTCAAGGGAATGTAAAGATTAGGAAATTTTAGTTTGAAGGTTATTTGGGGTATTTGATAGTCAAACCCGTGCCAACTACGCTAGCAATACACTAGCTAGTGTAGTTGGGGTGCCTCCTAGGGTAGTTCATCCAAGAAAAATGACTTTTGGAATCTTTTGGTGGATTTTATGAAGTTTTAGAATTGCCAAAGGTTCTTGTTATGGATTGGGGCTTGGATGATGAGTTTGGGGGTCAACTTGACATGTTTATGATCTATTATTGGGTTTTGATGGGAAATCTATGTTGGGACTATGCTAGCTAGCATAGTTTCTCAGTTTGTCTAGCTTTCAAGGCCTTACATCAGCTTTTAGGGGTTAAAACGTGGCTATATCTTATGCTTATGTCATGACCTAGGCCTTTGAGCTTCCACCAATGGATTTTTGAGTCATTTGGACTCAAGAAATTTGGTGAAAATCCACCTATATGAGCAACTACGCTAGGAGTACGCTGGCCAACATACTTCTTCAGTTTGCCCAACTTTCAAGGCTTGAATTTAGCTTTTAGAAGCTAAAAAGTTGCTAGATCTTGGGCTTATGTTATACCCTAGGCCTCTAGGCTTCCACCAATTGATTTTGGACTCATTTAAATTTAATAAAGCTAGTGAAAAGCCACCTATATGAGCAACTACATTGGGACTATGCTAGTCAGTGTAGTTCCTAAGTCTACCTAGCATTCATGGCCTAAATTTAGCTTTAAGGGGTAGAAAAGTAGCCAGATCTTGGGCTTATGTCATGCCCTAGGCCTCCAGGCTTCCACTAGTCTAAGTTGATGAAAAGCCACCTATATGAGCAACTACGATGGGACTACGTTGGCCAACGTAGTTCCTTAGTTTTTCCAGCTTTCAAGGTTTAAATTTAGCTTTTAAGGGCTACAAAGTGGCTAGAGCTTGGGATTATGTTATACCCTATGCCTATGAACTTCCACTAGTTGATGTTTGAGTCATTTGAACTCAAAAGCCACTTATATGAGTAAGTATGCTAGGACTATAGTTAGTCTACCTAGCTTTCATGGCTTGAATTTAGCTTTAGGAGCTGAAACTTGGCTAGAGATTGGTCTTAGGTTATACCATAAGCCTCTAGGCTTTCACTAGTCAATCTTTGAGTCATTTGAACTCAAGGAAGTTGGTCAAAAGCCACTTATATGAGCAACTACGTTGGGACTGCACTTGCTAGCGTAGTTTCTCAATTTGCCCAACTTTCAAGCCTTGCATTAAGCTTTTAGGGTTGAAAAGTGGCTATAGCTTGGGCTTATGTTATACCCTAGGCCTTTCGGATTCCACTAGTTGAGTTTTGAGTTATCTAGATGCATGGAAGTTGGTGAAAAGCCACATATATGAGCAATTGCACTAGGACTATGTTGGCCAACGTAGTTCATCAGTCTATGCAACTTTCAAGGCCTCAATTTAGCTTTTAGGGGCTAAAACATGATTAGATCTTAGGTTTATGTTATACCCTAGGCCTTTGGGCTTCCACTAGTCACTTTTTAAGTCATTTGAACTTAAGAAAACTTATGTAAAGTCACCTATATGAGCAACTATTATTGAGACTATGTTGGCCAGGGTAGTTCCTCAGTCTTCCCAACTTTCAAGGCCTAAACTCAAATTTTAGGGGCTAAAAAGTGGCCATATCTTGGGCTTGTGTTATACCATAGGCCTCTAGGCATGCACCAGTCAATTTTTGAGTCATTTGGACTCAAGGAAGTTGGTGAAAAGCCACCTACATGAGCAAGTATGCTAGGACTATGTTGGCCAACGTAGTTTCTTCGTCTGCCTAGCTTTCAAGGCCTAAATTTAGCTTTTAGGGGCCAAAATGTCACTAGAGCTTGGGCTTATGTTATACCCTAGGCATCTGGGCTTCCACCGATTGAGTCATTTGGACTCAAATAAATTAGTAAAAGGCCTCCTATAAGAGCAACTACGCTAGGACTATGCTGGCCAATGTAGTTCCTCACTTTGCCCACCTTTTAATGCTTGAATTCAGCTTTTAGGGGATGAAAAGTGGCAAGATCATGGGTTTATGTCATACCCTAGACATTTGGACTTCTATGAGTTACTTTTTAAGTAATTTGGACTCAGGGAAGTTGGTGAAAATCTACTTGTATGATATAAAAATGCTAGGTAGTGTATAAGGTTTGTTGACCATCTTGAACTATGTATAAAGTTTGAGAGTTGATCTAAAATATGGTGGAAACTTTGTACACTATTTTGTGTTGTGAAGATGACAATTTTTGATCAATTTTCATGTTTTATATTTTTCTATGTTTTTTAATTTTCTATGTAAAAGGCTACCAATTAAAATGACTATAAAATGCAAAGTCATGAAGCAAAGTTTGACAATGAAATGAAAAGATGTAAAACAAGGTGTATCAGGTCACATTATAAATATAGGAGAGATAAAAGTAACAAAGGCCACTAATTTACTAGTTTTAGGGCATGGCGAGCCATAATCTCACTAGTTTTAGGCCTTAGTGGACCATGAAATTGCCAATTTTAAGCCTTAGTAGGTTGTGAAATTACTAGTTTTAGGCCTTTGTGGGCTATGATATTGCTAGTTTTCAGCCTTACTAGGCCATGAAATTGTCAAGTTTAGGCCTTAGCAGGTGTGATATTACTAGTTTTATGCCTTAGTGGGCTATGATATTGCTAGTTTTTAGCCTTACTGGGCCATGAAATTGCTAAGTTTAGGCCTTAGTAGGTGTGATATTACTAGTTTTAGCCCTTAGTGGGCCATGGGGCTACTAGTTTTAGACCTTGGCAAGCCGTAATGTTGCTAGTTTTAGGCCTTATTAGGTTGTTGTGTTGCAAGTTTTTGGCCTTAGCGAGCCATGGTCTATACTTGCCTAGCAAGCATGGGATGCTCTTGAGAGAGTGTATAAGGATAAAATTAACAATGAAATATGATATAGTGCTACAAAGGTGAAGAAATGATTGATAAAAGAATGGACGAGATGTTTACAATGAACTTATTATTTGATCTTTGAGATATCAAGGAATCCTTTTGGCACAATCTTATGCTCATCATCTCTCTTGTTTAGCATGGAAAACTACATGCATTTTTATTGGAAATTCAATGTTATAGAGTTGGAGGTATTTGCATCATTTTTGTTCTTATTGTCATTGGCCCCAGTTGGGGTATTAGGAGTTTCCTCGTAGAACTCCACCTCTAAACCTTAGTTAATGTTGACATAGTTAACCAAAGGTAGTGATACGTTGTATTCACAAATGATAATTTCCCCTTCCTCATTAGACAAGTGAATCTCTTGATGTATAAGGGATGAGACTATGTGAACCTTAGCTAACCATGATGTTCCTAAGAACAAGTTGAAGCCAGGTGTCTCTTCAATGACTAGGAAGTTGGTGGATTGAGGGAATTGCTCACCAGCTATAGAATCCAAAGAGATAGAACCTCACATTGCTACTTGTAACCCATTGAATGAATTGAGTGTAGAGGTTATGGCTTCATTGATATTCTTGGTTAAGCCTAACTTATTAATAATGGAAAATGGTATCACATTAGTTGATGTTCCATCATCTACATGAACATGATTAATCTTGTATTTGCTAACATGAATGGTGATGAGGAGAGGAGCAGATAGCACTTCTTCATTTCTAGAGTCAATTTTCACCTCATTGTCATTAAAGTTGAGCATGGGTTGATGCATATTTTTCCTCAATAAAGATTTCTCAATGATAAAGTGGATTGATTCTCTATTGGTCAGCATGTCCCTACTCACAAGAATAGAGGTTAGCACATGGGCTAGTGCATCTCTATGAGCAAGAGAATTCATGACCAACTCATACAAGTTTGGTGATTTGTTCTTTTGTTTTAATGACCATTTGGATCATTCCATTGTTGCAAGAAAAGTCTTTCCCTTGGCATGTGGTTTTTCAACCTTAGTGGTTTTAAGTTCCTCCATTCTTCCTAGAGTTTCTGGCTTAGTTCTTGATGCATGTGCCTTGGGCCCCTTATCCATGGGTGTAGCTAGCCTTGGTGTAGATCTAGGTTGGTTAGCTTGCTTCAAAACCTTTTTTTTATTGGTTATCTTTAGTGGGCTTTGTTGTTGGTTTGGTGATAGGTTATTTTTGCTAACATTGTGCTGAGTGTTTCGTGCTAACCCTTAATTTGTGAACCATTATAGGTGGGCTTTGGTCATGTGTTATTATGATTTTTCTCGTCGAAGGTAGAGGGAGCTGGGTAACAAATGGTTCTTTAGGATTTGGAGGATTGGTAACTCATAGTCTTAGTTGTGAAGTTGATGCCACTAAAGGTGGAACACATATGATGAAAGACTTCTTAGGGGCTAGAGGAGGTGGTACTCATATGACAAAGGGCTCTCTAGGCTTTGCATTTTGAAACCATGGTGGTACTTTGGTGATAAATAGTTCCCTAGGAAGATTAGACCATTTGGTTTCTATGAATGAGGCTATGATATAGTAGTTGTTGTTGATGCTTGGAGATTTAGGCTCATTCAACAACAACTTTCCATAGTCAATCCTCTTTTGGAGGTCATCCTTTAATGGTATTCAAAAATTGGTGTCATGAATAGCCATTTGATGATAATGATAATACCCACCCCATCTAAAGTACTTTAATAGATTTAGATTATCTTTGGTAGCTATTGTTGGATCTCTAGCTATGTCACAAAGATGATTATGACTATTATGAGCCTTCTTAGACAATTTCTTATGTGGTATATGGTTGTTTTTAAGCGATTTTTCTAATAGCTTAGAAGGATTCATGGGAAACCATGTGTACTTAGATCTATCCTTCTATCCAAAGTTTGCTCTTAGTTAATTTGGAGCATTTGATGTGGACAATTACGATAAAATTGAAATAAGTGTTCTGTGATGGTGATCCCTACCTTGTTGTTCATTTTTACTCCTTGGATACTACAACCATGGTTGTATATTCTTGCTTAGTTTTATTGTTATCCCTCCTTGCATGTTCATTTGTATATGCCACATAGGGTGGATTGTTGCTAGTCTTATCTACCTCCTCAATGTTCTTAGTTTGTGAGAAGGCTTGGCTTAATGACCAGGGCTCTAGGTAGTAAAGATTTATCTTGATAAAGTCATTTACTATTCTCTTTTAGATGGCTAAGAGATGAGTTTCAACAATAGGCACTGGAATCTTGTCAAGTGTTAAGTTCCACCTTTGATTGAACCTTTTGACTAGTTCAAGTAACCTTGCTTTACCTTCATCAATTGATCCATTGTGGCATCTAGATTCATGTTGTATTTAAAGCAATTGACAAACTAGTTTATTAGGTATTCAAGGAAAGAGATTGAACCTCTAGGCAAGGTTTCGTATCAATCTAGAGCCTTTCCCTTGAGAGACATAGGGAAAATCTGCAATATCGCATGAGGCCAAGCCTACAAAAAGAGGCAGTTAGACTAGAAGTTGACTTGACTTGATGTGTATTGGGATTCCCTTCACTATTATATTTGGTGAAGTTTGGTATAGGCAAACCCATAAGTAAGGTTATTTAAGATACATTAGGACTTATAGGATCATCTTAGTATAAATCTAGAACCTTGACCACCTAAGTTGTACTGGCTTTGAGTTTTTATAGCTCTCCATTAAGATCTTGGATCATTTGGAAAGCTTAATCTAAGCCTTAGGGCATCCCCATGGGCTTCAATGTCTATATCGATGATTAAGGAGGAAGTTGAGTGGCTTGAAGTTGTACAATTGACATTAGCATAGATGGGAGAGGGTTGTGTAATCATCATCGTAGGTGGATTAAATAAGAGGTTTGAGTTGGAACTTGTGGTATGAAGGGAGAAAAGGAAGTATGAGAGGCCTATGTTGCTTAGGGCCCCAATGAGGATCCTACTAGTATGAAAAAAAGATTTGGTGAGGTAGACATCACCGAGGTTGGGTGAACATAGTGAGGTTGTGTGGCAAAGGACATTGATGAGAATAGTAAGACGAATTGAGGCATAGGTTGTGCCTGGTGTGTAGACATGATGGGTATAGACTAGAGCATAGTAGGCTAGAGAAGAGAGGAATTGAACTAAGGGACATGTCTCATTGATGAGTTAGGAGACGTGGAGCTTGGATCAGTTGTTTAGAAAGTTGATCATTGAAAAAGGATCCTCTTAAAGGTGTTTAGCTCTATTTTGGCCTCAAACTTATTGTGTTCTTCTTGGTGATCCTTTGAGCTAATTTCCTTACTAAACACATCAACCTCTAATGTTGTATCAAAATTTATACATAAAAGTCAATGAGGGGGATTTTGTCATATGGTGATGGGATGTACTCTTTTCCATCCTAGTGTGTTATTTTGAATTAATGCTGAGCATTAGATTTGAATTATGGTATGAGCAAACTAGCTTGTATCTTGGCATTGAGGAAGTTGTAGAACTCCTCATTGATGACTTCAATTTTTGGATTTTTATTCCTTTTCCCAAGTGATTGTCTTCATTTTATGACTGTAGGGTCTTTTGGGTCATAGACACAAACTACATCTTAGCTAGAGGCCATGTATGCAAGGTCAAGAGGTCGAATGGTTGATCTAAAAAAAGGAATTAATTGGCACCAACAAAACTACACCAAGTTAGCAAAAACTAAGTTGGGATTTATAAAACTAATCTGAGCTTTAAAAAGTCTAGCAATTGTTATAATTTAAATATGGAAAAGGTGGTTATTTGTAATATGTTGGGTTTTGAAAAGATACGTTGGTATTTTTCCATAAATACGTTGGCAATAAAAATAGCAAGTTTTTGGTTTACTTGTTTAAGGGTGTTGGTGTACTTTTCCTTTATGGAAAGTACACTAGTTTTTGTTGTGCAACTAGGAAAAAATGTTATTTTTCAAAAGATACACTGGGTATCTTGAAAAGAAATGCTAGGGTTTATGTGGTGATTGAAAATGTAATTGATTTACCAAAACTATTCTGGGTAGTTTGGTAAAGGGGGAAAGATGGGCTAGCCTTTGGAAAACCGAAGGCCAAGTTTTAACAACCAAATGTTATAGGTTTCTTCAGAAACTACGCTCGCTTCTAAATGTCTAGCAACTACTGTGAATTTCACAACAACACCCAAACTAACTACAACAATCACACTGAGTATTAGTTGTAGGAGGATGAATGGCAACATAGGTTTTCTTGGAAAAATTTAAATTTTTTTAATAATTAAATAAAAATTTCCAACAAGTAGAATTACCCAAGGATGTGATAGGTTATGGCTGGAAAATAGTTGAAACTACAATTGTAGCTATAGTGTAGGTTGCAATGGAAAGGTTTTATACCACACCTTGGAAAAGGTGGTAGTTTTTTTATTTTTGGTGATACCAGCTACACTAGCTTTACTAGCAAGGGCTATCCTGAAGAGGGGATGGGGGTGGGGGGGTGCGGTGGACAAGGAAATGGTGATCTTGTCTTCCAAGATTACATTGGTGATATCCCCTCTTAGGAAAATGCATTGGTTTTAGAAAAATGAATGTGCAATGTTGGTTTTCCTAGTATTACACCATGGCATTAGAGAGGACTACACTAGCCTTCCAATAAAATCTTACAACAAGAAGTATGTGGATGGAGTAGAACTATGCCAACTCTTAGAACACCTTGAACGTAGGTTTCAAAAAGTAAAAATTGTGGGTTTAAGTGTGAACTACATTGGCTTTAAAAAGTTCAGCAACTACTGTGAAAATTTTACAAACATCCAAATCACCTACAACAACTACATTGGTTATTAATTGCAGGGAAATAAGCACCAATGTTGATTTCAATGGTAGATATTTATAGGTTTCAGAGATCAAAATGTGGAAGATTTGGTTTTGAAAAATGTTTGGGCTGAAAATTTGAGTGGAGGTCCTCCTTTTAGCTCTAGAAACTATTATGCTTCAAAAATTTAGTGCTAGAAAACCAAAAATTTCAGGTGAAACTATTTAACTTCAAATCTCAAGGATTTCTAAGAAGATAATTTGAAACACCTTGGATAGTCTTGTCAATCACCCAGGGACTTAGAAATTGTAAAATGGTGCAATATAATTTAATAGAGATTTCAAATCTAATCTACAATAAAAACATAAAATTTAAACTTAGAATAAACTTGCACAAACAAATGAACTACTAATTATTATTAAAGTAATAAAAATGCTACAAGAACAAAGTTTCAAGGTGTACAAGTGTGTGTTTAGATGCACAAGGAGTTGCTTGAATGATGCTTGAAGTCTAGTGAACTGATAGGTTGTGTTTTGCAGTCAGTTGCATGATCCAGGTGTGTCCAAGCTCTAACTTCCAAAAACTCCTCACTGGTTCTTAGATGTGGATCTGCTACATTGATTGAAAAATGGGTAAGGTAATTGTTTGACTTTTTGGTATTGGGAAATTGCTTCAAGAGTTTTCAATGCTCAACCAATTACCAGTTTGCCAAAAAGCCCTTTCAAAATATTGGAATTTTATTTAAATAGGTTGCTAGTGTTTTATTTATTGCTGCAAATTTTTTGGCATGATTATTGAAAAATTAAGATCATGCGTAGGTGTGACAAGCTTTCAACTCTAGCATAGTTTCCATTTATGGTAAGTTTTGATATCCCCATGGCATCAAAACCATGATTGTTAGCATAAATAGTAAATGGACTTTTCCAACTACGTTGGCTTCTCCCACCAATGTTGGCCTTGTGCTAGCAATGCTGGAGTTGTTGGAAAAACAAAAATCCCAACCACTCATATGCTAGCTTTGTAGGACCATGTTGAGAGTTGTGGCAACTATGCTAACCATTGTTGAGGAAATGAAAATCTAACACCACCAATGTTAAGGGTATGTGGTTCTAGCATTGCTGAGACTATACCCCCACAAAAACCCATGAAAATCCCAATTTGGTAGTTCAAAAGGCATTTTTAACCTCCTTAAGCCCAAATATAGACATTGTATGACTTTTTTTCACTTAGGAAGTAAAGCTATGATAGCTTATAAGGCATTTTTTTAGCTTGAAAAGTTAAAGTATGTGACATTGCATTTGATGGATTATAATCTTTAGATTTTACAATAAAATTTAACCTTGGGTTTGCTTGTGAAGGTTACAAGTTGTAATATGAATTTTCATGGTGGTGTTTCATTGGCCTCTCATTGGTGATATTTTGAGGAATGACTCGAGAGACATTAACAAAGAATACAAAACACCACTCTAAGTTCATCACTAGTGTTTCTTCTTCATGCTTTATTCTATAGTGTCAAACCATGCCAAAGATTGCTTGTGATGATGAGATGAGGTTATGATTAGGCGATATAGGTTAAAGGTTGTATTTGGTCATGATGGAATAGTCATAAGGGTTAACAATAAGTTCCAAACATTTTCAATCATGGTTATGGTTATGGTAATGAAATTTTGGCTAGTCAGTGTAGTCTTTGCACTTTGTGCTTTGAAGTATTGGTCACTCGGTAATGTTTTTGAGGAACCAATACCTCACTCCATGGTTTCTTTAGCCATTAGGATCCTCCCTTTGCTTTTTTGAATTCATTAGTTTGTCTCTTGATCTTCATTAGCCTTTTAGCTTCTTGGAAATTTACTTCCCCATTTTCTTTAGGGTGAAACCTTCATTGGGTTTCATTACCAAGGTTGAATTGGATCTAGTTTTCTTGTTGAATGAGATGTGTTACATTCAATAGACTTGTTGGTGGATCATGATGAAGAAAACTTCACATGATCATAATGTGTGAGTGTTAAACATTGGTCATTATTATTGTTCAAGGTGAGTAAGATTATAACTAGGCTACAAGGCTAGGCTTGAGGAATGGTAATGGCAATGATGTGAAACAAGCACTCTTGGTATGGTAGGACAAGCTTACCAAATCTTGTGCATCAAGGTCATGTGGTAACTTGCTTCCACAGTGAGTTGTAGCTCCATGATGACTTTAGGCTTCATCTTGCAAGCACCACCCCAAGAGAATAAGAAAACATGACAAAGAAAGTGTGTTGTTACAGCATAATGCATAGGGCTACACAAGGCAATTAGCAAACCAGGTCACCATAGGTCACTATCGTTATAGCAAGGAGATATCTTTACAATGTCCATTAGATTTACAAAGCTTACAATTCATTCATGGTGCAAAATAGAGAGAGACAGAGATAGAGAAAGCATGTACACGTTCTCTTGTTATTTTGTGTAAGGGTTGCAAGTGTCAATTGTTGGCTTGTACTTATAAAGAAAATTACATTAAATGTAATAAGGTTTTAGATAGGAGTGGTTGATCAAATTGATCAATTCATATTAATCCATGTATGCTATTTTGAAGGCTTCATTACCATAAGACTTGGTGATTAAGAAAGGCCCCTCCCAGTTGGCTAAGAACTTGTTTGTAGGCTCACAAATTGCCTTAAGGACTAGGTCTCCATCCTTGATCTTTCTCTTGTTTAGCTCATGACAATGCTATTACTTCTTCCTCTCTTGGTACCATTCAATGTGAGTGAGCATTTGTATCTATTTCTCCTCCACTGAATTTAGGTCAATGATACGTAGCTCCTTGTTCTGGTCATTATTGATGAAGTCTGATAGGGCTACTCTGAGTAATGGAACCTACAATTTAAAACGTAAAATAGCTTTAGATTCATAAATTAGGCTATAAAGGGTTATGCTAATTGCAATTCAATAGGTAGTTCTATAGGTCCAAAATGCATAGACAGGCCATCTATGCCACTTGTGCTTGCTATTATCTAGCATCTTTTTGAGCAATTTTATGATGGCCTTGTTGCTAGCTTTATCTTGTTCATTGACTTGAGGGTAGTATGGCAATGAAAAGGAATGCTCCATGCCCAAGTCTTGACAAAAGGCTTGTGTTTCTTTGCTACTAAATTATGGTTCATTATTTGGGACTATGGTCATAGGTACACCAAAATGGAATACTATGTTATCAAGCATGGATCTATAGATTCATTGAGTTGTTGTTTTCCTTAAGGGAATAAATTTAACTCACTTTGTAAAGTATTCGGTTGCAATGATGATGAAGCTATGCCCTATGGAAGACTTTGGCATTATAGGTCTAATAATGTCTAGTCCCCACTATTGAAATGACTAGGTTATCTAAGTAGTGTGTAACTTAGTGGCACATGTATTAGGTTACTATGCCATTGACAATTATCACAAGTTTTAACCTTTTGTAGGTAGTCACTTTCCATATAAGGACAATAATAGCCTAATCACTTAATCTTAGTGGCCATGGCTCTAGGTACTATATGTCCCCCACATACACCTTCATTAAGTTGCTCAAGGACTATGCAAGCTTTGGTTTTTCCTAAGCATACTAATAGTATGCCTTCATAGGACCATCAACATAATATGTTATCATCTACAATGACATTCTATTTTGATATTGTACGTACAATGTCCTTTCGAGAAGTAGTCAAGCCTTGTGGAGATTCTATGTGAAGTAGTAAAACCAATGTTAACATGTTCTTTTAGGAATTCAAGATCAATGGTTGCATGGTCTTCTACTAGGGAAATGGTAAGTTGTGCAGCTATAGCTTGACCTTTTGTTAAGGCTTGAGATATGTAATGGAGGTCAAATTTGGTTTGGGCGGGGGGGGGGGCCGATGGGTATGATGAATTTTTACCATTTTGACTCAATTTCTATGGTTTTATGGTTTCTAAAGGCTTTGATAGGGTTTTGGGCTTCCCAAGCCAAGTTCTAGGGTATTTGGAATGTTGTGATATTAGCAAAATTAGTCTAGAACCTCAACCACACTAGAGCCATGTTGGCTAGCATGGCTCTAGCTCCCCTCAACATGGTTGCATTTGGATTTTGGCTTTTAATGATGAATCGACCAAGCTATCATGTTCCTAGGATTACCAATGTTTGTGGCTAGGTTCTGGTCTTAGAAATATGAATTTTAAAGGCTGCTTGATTTTTATATGGCCATCTCTCCCTAGACTATGCTGGATAGTGTAGTCTTAGCATAGAGGGGAGGGATATGATGGATTTTTGTTATTTATGACTCTATTTTTTAAGTTTTATGATCTTTGGAGGCTCTAACATGGTTCTGGGATTAGGAGGATGAGTTGTGATGTTGGCCAACATGGATGGGAACATCCTTAGTGTGGCTAGGGGGTTGAGATGGAATTAGACTTTTTTCACCTTTTCATTTTGTATCCCAAGGTTACAAGAGGCTTTAGGAAGGTGTAAAGGTTACGATCTGCAACTTCAAATGTTTTTTGAGAAATTAGATGGCTAAACACCTACCAACTACATTGGCTAGCATGGTTGGGATGCCCACCAATGTGGTTGACTTAAAAATGACCTTTCGTACCTTTTGGTGAATTCTATGAAGTTTTATAGCTACCAAAGTTCTAGCTAGGGTTTGGGGCTTGGTATGATGCATTAAGAGATCAATCTGGCTTGTTCATGGCTTATCTTTAGATTTTCCTAGAGGAGCCATGCTAGTGCTATGCTAGCCAACATAGTCCCAAGCCTCCTTAGCATGGTTCCAAGGTTGAAATAAATTGTGACTTGTTATTTGCTTAATTTTTGGTATTTCAAGGTTATTAGAGATCCTAAATAGGTCTAAGGGCTAGAATATGTCAGTTTGAAGGTTATTTTTGGCATTTGGTAATCAATCTTAACTAAGCTACACTAGGGCTATGCTAACCAGCATAGCCCTTGTGCTGTCTAGCATAGTTCATTCAAAATTTATGATTTTCAACATCTTTTAGTGGGTTTTACTAAGTTGTAGAGCTTCTAGAGGCTCTTGTTGGGTTTGCATGCTTTATATGGCCATTCCAAAGTTGATTGAAGGTTTAATTGGTGGTGGAAAGTTCCATCCTGCTAGAGTAATGCTGGCTAGTGTGGTTGAACTTTTGGCTAACATAGTTACTCTAAATAGCATGTTCTATTATGATTTTTTGCATCATTCAAAGCTTGGTATCATCTAATGTTGACATCTAGTTTCTAAATTTGTTATGGGATTTCTGTTTTAATTTCAACATGTCATGGGAGGATGACTAAAAGGCATGTCTTGGTAGTGGTTAAGGTTTAAAACCCATTTAAGGATTTTTGGAGGCTTAACCCCAACATAGATTTGGGTATGGATTGTGAATCCCACTACATTAGTATTTTGGGAGTTTTACTTGGGAGGCACCTAGTGGAACCCATCTAAGTTTAAATGGTCTTTTGTCTTCAAACTTTTGACCAACCCAGCATGGCTCAAAATTTCCTCCTTTGAACTCTTAGTTCGCTATGAGTTAAGAGAATTTTTTAGACAAGGTGTTTGGATAAGGGTGCATATGTGTGGGACTAATTCCCACATGACAATTTTGCCAAAACTAGTTTTCTCAACCCATCTTTAACACATAGTGCATAGTAGTAGAGCTCCTTGAGAAATTTTGGCTTCAACTCCACCAATACTCAGCATTGCTTGATCATCCTTCATCAAGGAGTAACGTAGTTGTAGGGAGATTGATAAAAGAAGTACATATTTTGAACATTTTGTATTGTCTCATTCAAGATGTTGAAAAGGAGAGCTTCAACATGTAAGAACCTAGTCTTGGAGGAGGAAGGTGTAGCTACCAAGAAAATTTCCATGCTACCATGGCCTCTACTTGGGAAGGGTTCAACCTCCATGACTACTAGGTACATCATTCTAGCCATTTTTACTATGAATTTTCTACCTTGAACCTAGGCATTTTCCCTTGGCTGAGGTTGTTGCTTGCATGAAATTTAACTTTCTTAAAATCATTCACTAGATTTAGGTCATAACCACATGGCTATAGTGTTATTTTGATTTTAAGATTAATTTATGCCATGTTTTAAATTTTATTTTTCCTCATTCTATGTGTTTTAGTGCTTTCTAGCCAAGAAAAAGTAGTGACACTTTCCAATTTTTTTCCTAGAAAATAGCATAGAATTTTTGGTTTCTAAGGTTGTGGGCTTGTTACTTACTATTTAGTGGTCGTTCTAGCTATGGAACCCTTGAATTCTAATTTACTTAATTTTCTATGATCTTTTTTATAATTTAGTACATAGTGGATTTTTGGGTTTTTGCTACATTACCCCCTCAAAATTGGGCAACGTTGACACTTAGAAAATTTTTTTTGTCAATGTCTCCTCTTCTTGGGGATGATCAAGGCTGTTAGGGATGGCTTAGCATCAATTATGTTATTTTTAAAAAAATTTAATATTTTTGATAGTGATTTACTATAGTTGTTTTTTGCCATTCTTGGTTTTTCATAAATTTTTTTTGTAAAATTTCTTTATAATTCTAGGTTGTTGTGAGAATTTTTCCTAGGCCTAAAACTATAGCATATATGTCAAATTTTTTTGAATTAGAAAAAAAAAATTTAGTTCACATTTGTCATTTTTTATGTATGTGTAAACTACCTTGCATAGTTGTAGTTTCATTTGTTGAAATTGCAAATCTCCTTGGCTTTATAGGTAGCATTGGTGAGTTTTTGGAATTTTTTGGGCACTGTATAAAATTCATATAGTAATTTTTGTGTTGTATTTTGGTTTTTAATAGTCATTTGAATTTTTTCAAAAATTTTAATTAGCCCCCCTAGAGTTTTTATTACAACTAGTTTAAGTGTTAACAAGGATTTGTAGTTAAAATTTGGTCACATTAAAGTTGCAATTTTATGACTATTGTTGTGGGTTGTATTTGGGTATAAGCTAATTTTCATGGTTTCATAAAAAATTTGTAATTTTTTATTCGTATTTCCATTATGAAATTTTCATAAGCATTAGTAGACTACTTGGTTTTTATTTGGTTGTCGTGTACAAACTATTCATAATTTTGGTTATTGCCTTGGGTTGCATCATTTTAGCATTGGTTGTTTGGTTATCTTGGTTTTTCCTAGGAACATTGGTGTTGCATCCATGTTCTTCTTATTATGGGTTATCAAATTTGATTAATGTTATGCGAGGTTATGATGGTTAACTTTTGGTTGGTGCAGGGCCTTCTTGAAGCCCATCCTAGTACTGATTGAGTTGGTGGGGGATTCTATTTATTTTATACATTTGTTGTTGATTAGACTTGTGTCACACAGTGTGACTATGGCTATAGTTTATGGATATTTTAATTCTTATTATTTATTTAAGATTTTAATTTTGTTATATATGTTCTAGAATTTTTTGGTTTTATGCATCCTATGTGTTTTATGTTTTGTTCATGTTATGAGGATACGCTAGGCTACGTTGGTTGAATCATGTGGTTATATGGCAATATTCAATAAAGTAAAAATGCACATTAACTAGGCCAAAAACAAGGTAGACTAAGGCATAATGGCTATAAGTAGGTTATGAAAATGTTGCCAGTTTTAGGCCATGGTGGGCCATCATTTTAAGGCCTTTGCAGGTGAGGTACCCCTACACTCAACCATACAAATATGAGCGTTTTCACACGTGATCTAGTTGAACTCCGCAGACGAACTAGTTGTGGCACCTAGACAGTTATCCTTAGGTTGTAGTTCGTTGTCTTCTCACCTAGACTAGTATTATATTTGTCACGTATGGTTTAGTCCAAAGTGAGGTGTATGATGAGTTTCTACTCTAATGCTACTCCTAAGGGCAATGGAAAGTAATATTATCTAAGCTAAGAGAGAAAGGGTAAAAGAATCTAATCTAGCCTAAGTGCAATGAGCATCCGTTCCTTGATTATCTGTACACATCTTGGACTTTGTGCATGACTACCACTAGGATTACCAAGCGCAGATCCTAGGTACGCCACTGGGTTACCAAGTAGGCACACTTAAATGCTCATAATCAAGTCGTACTCATTCCGCGTTCTAACATGAGTTTAAGGATTAGAGAGACTAATTAGGAAAGTAGTAAATAATAATTAATTAAATAAATAAACAAAGTGAATGCTGCAATGATGAAGTAATCTCAATCTTTATTGCCAGTCATGTGCGTGTCCAAGTACGTCACACTTGAATAAAGGATGTTGGACAATTACATTCACCACACTGCGGGCAGACACTGGAAAAATAATCTATCTCTAGAGGGATCAAACTGCTAGAGTTTAGCTACAATCTAACTCTAATGTGTGAAACAAGGGAGAGCCGCCTCTTATTTATAGAACTAGCGGTGGACTGCGATATCGCATACGCAATATCGTGGGGGATGCGATATCGCTAGTAATGCGATATCGTGTCCCATTAGCAGGCCATTGTTTTGCTAGTTTTAGCCCATGGCAAACCATTGTGTTTTGTTAGTTTTAGGCCTTATTAGGGCCATTGTTTAATAGAGAATTTTTTTTAATTTTTAGATTTTAAAATTATTATAAATTATTTTAGGTTTTAAAAATTGTTATGGTAACTTTTTGATTTTATATTTTGTAAAAGACAAGGTGTAAAAACATAAACAAAAAATAAAAGTAAACTATAGGTTATGTGCTAAATAAGGCTAAAAAAGGCAAGAAAAGGTTAAATGGTTGTGGACATAAGGTAAGTAAATAAGGGGCATAAATTTAATCATGCAAATGTCTCCTAATCTTTGAAAGATTAGGAAAGGTGTTCTTCAGGATGCTTGCGAAGGCCTTTGTAGAAGCCACTATGGAAGAAGATGCATAGCCATAAAAATCCTGATGGCAAGATACTATTGGCCTAAAATCTTTAGGGATGCCCACTAATTTGTTTGATCTTGTGAATGCTATCAACAAGATGGTGGGATGACCATAAGAATATATGATCCTCAATAGTGAATTCAACCACTAGAGCCCCTTAACATATGGGGCATAGACTTCATGGGCCTTATCACATCCATGTCTAATGGAAAGGCATACATCATAATAGTAGTCAACTACTACACCAAATGGGCAAAAGCAGCAATCGTCACCAATTGTACATCATCCACTGCTAGTAGATTTGTATAACAACATGTTGTAAATACATTTGGGGTGCCACGTGCACTGATTTCTGAGAATGAAACTCATTTTACAAGTGCCACTTTTAGAAAATTAATGCAATGCTTGGGGGTTGAACATAAATTAATAACACCCTATCATCCTCCAAGCCAATAGTCAAATAGAGGTAACTAACCAAGAGATCACAAAGATCCTAACAAGAACCATAAGGAAATATAGGAGAGATTAGAGCACAAAACTCAATGATGTTCTAGGGGCTTACTACTCAACATGGAAACTCCCTATTGGCTACTCTCCCTATAAGTTAGTGTACGAAAACCTTTCAACACTTCTAGTTCAATCCAAGTTCTATACACTTTTAATAGCCTATGACCTAAATCTTGATCTAAGTCTAGCCCAGAAAGAAAGACTGATCAACCTCCATGTGCTAGATGAAAATATATTGGTGGCCCTATCTTTAAATGAAGTGCACAAGGCATTCAACAAGCAACGACATGATCAAAAAATATGAAAAGTAAAATTCCAACTGGGAGATAAGGTTCTTACAGGAATCCCACACATGTACCTTAGAAAACAAAATTCTAAACAATGTGGAAAGGACCTTATATAATTGCTAAAACCTTTCCTTCTAGAGGCCATGACCATATACAAACTTGAAAGCCCAAATAAAGAGCAATTGATCAACATCCAACAAGTGAAGCTTTTCCTAGAACCAAGACAAGCCAATGCAACAAATACCTCAGCAAATGGACAACCATGTTTAACTTTTTAGATCTCCTCCTTCCAACTCAATCATGAGGGAGATGGCCATCTATGCTAATCAACCATATGGCTCCTCAGTTTTTCTAATTTTTGTTTTCCACATTTTTGAATTTGCAATTTTCTTCTTTTACAACTTTTTAATTTTCAATTTTTTTAATTTTTACACCATTTTTTGTTTTACACCATCATTAGTATGTTTAAATATTTATTAAATACTTTATACTTTCTTATATATTTTACCTTGTTTTGTTTAAGTGTGGTTTTCAAATTTTTGTTCATAAAAGTGCTTTATTGCCAATAGGACATACTGGTATTGTAGCTATTACTAATGGTGGTTTGTGCTTTATGATTCGTTTGCTAATGTCTAGTTTGTATTTTTAAATTTTTGTATTCATGGCTCAATCATGGTTTCTTTTTCATGGAATAGGTAGCGAGTCCATGAAATCCACCCATCCAAAAAATCTATGGTTTTTCTTGTTTTGGAATTTTGAGGTTCCTTTTATTAAATCAACTTTTAATAAATTTGTGACCTTGGTAATTTCTGAAATTGGGAAGGATTCAAAGGTTTGAATAGGGAATGACTTCAAGGGGACTCAATACTCTTTGTACTTTTCTACTTACTTGAGTGCTTGAGTGTTTTTCATGGACTTCTTATTGTTCCATGTTCCACTAATAGAAAGTCAAATAAAGTCTTTGCATGGTGTGGTTCCTATCCAAAAATCTAAAAAAAAAACATGATGAAAATTTAGTGCACACCCCTTAGACAAATAAATTAGCTACAAGCTCTAGTTATGGGGCTAGAAAGACATGTACTCATGCTTGAAGATACCTTCTAACTAAGGCCCTCTCTCTCACTTCCTACTTCTCTTTTCTTCTTTTATGCAATGGTGGATGTTTTTTGGGAGCACTATTCTGTCTTGAGGAGATGGATCGGTCTTGGAGTGGAATGCGAAGTCACTAAAAGAGGTTGGTTTTGGTCTAGACTAAGGATGGATCTTCTCATGTCATTTTAAACATAAACTCCACAAGGGACTTATTATGACCTCAATGTGAAATTCTATTCCACCTTCTTCATCATCCATTTATGCTATCCATAACCCACCTCACTGCTAGTGTCCATGTTCTTGACTCCATGTCTTTGTCTAATGTATTTGAATTCTTAGGTAAAATCTTCTAAGTTTTGGTCCTTAACTTTCATCAACCATTAGTCACCTCTAGGGTCCAAGGGCTCCCTAGGTTGAGGTTATGTAAGGGTAAAAAGGGCATGTGCCTACCATGGAGAGGATCCACTTTCATATCCGTTGGTCAGGTTTGTTAAGTACCTTATCCTTAGGCATTCTCATAACTAGAATCTTTCGTACACCCATCTTCCACATCAGACCATGTGCTCCTTCACATATTTTGTTCATTAAATACATTCTCCATCAAATTTTTTAATTTTTGAGCTTCCAAAGACCATCTTCAATGATTTTATCACATTCTTTTCTCTTCTGGGATTCCATGGATTCCAATTTCATTGAAATTTTATTATATTTTTTTGAGATGTTGATGTTTGAAAATTTTGGCCAATGGGCCTGTATATGGGACACTGTTGATGAAGCAAACATGTATACGAGGCCCCGTATATGGGGCCTCATTGACGTAAGTCAAAAATAGTATAAATAGGTGTGATCCCACTTAGAAAATTTTACATTTTCTCAAAAATGCTAAAGGAGTTTTTCAATTTTTCTGAGCCCATAACTCACAAACCATCTATCCAAATCACTCTATTCTTCAACCCTACAACTGCTAGAGGTAAGCTCTTCATTGTGGGCACAACAAATGTACCATTCTGATAGACAATTTTTCACAATTTTTTCTAACTCCCGCAAAGGTTTACCTAAAAAATCAATTGTTAAACACTAAATTACAAGAGTTAAACCTTTCCAACGAGCTCCAATGACAAGTATAATAAATAATTAATAAAATAATCAATCTATCATGGTCCAAAATTAGCCAAGTGTAACTAACTAATTAACAGGAAAGTCACTCAAAACTTTAAAGTTACACATTACATCTACTAATCCATGGATGTGTTGTAACCGTAGATGGCACCAAAAGGAAAGTACACACAAGAAGTAGAACCATCCCAACTAAGGTAGAAATGACCTAGAATGAAAAGAGGCCAAGAACATCCCTAGGAAGAACCACTTGTAACCCATGCCATAAGTCCTCTTAGGGAGGAGGCAGAAGTGTCATCTATCAAAGAGATTCTAGAACCAACAACAATAGTAATAGAATAGTCCCATCAGGATGATGCACCTACACAACCAAAAAACCTTGAGGTGACCTTCACAGAGGCCTACGTAAATCAAATCAAATCAAGGAAGGTCCAAAAATTGGTGCTCTAGTAGTTGAACTTTGGCCCTTTCCAAGAGCATGCACTAAGAGAAGTGCGAGATCAGCTGAAGGCCTCTCCCATGTGGCCAATCATCACTTCCACTAGGGAGTGGTATGTGGGAAATACATTTTTGTTCTAGAATAATAGGCTACTTGGAGCAATAGTGAAGATCAAGGACATCTTATTATCCTACTCGGCACAAGCCATTACTACAATGCTTGGGTTGCCCCAAATAGGGATGAACCTTATTGAGATCCCAATGCTTGTAGAGCCCAACATTAAGAAAGAATGGATGTAACAATGCTATGGTGTTGCCCACAAGGAGTTTGGCATTCTCACACTAGTAGAAAGGATTTATTATAAGATTGTAACCTTCCACCTCAATCCCACGGTGAGGCCAAGCAAAATCACTGCCTTCTTTGCCCGAGCATGCACCGCTCTAGGTGGAAAATTCTTGATCAACCTTCTGTAACTGATCTATTAGAGATGAAGAAGCACTTTAAAGAAAATGAACATGAAAGGAAGGCACTCCCCTTCCCATGGCTCATTAGAAAACTCTATCAAAGGGGAGGAATAGTCTATTACACAAATGATAATGTTAGAACTGTTCTGACCACCAACTGGGTGAAAATGATGAAGGATAAAATGCCTACAACTATAATTCATGAAGAGGAGCAACAACCACCACCATCACCTACCACTAAAACAATAGTGCTAGAAATCACTGCAACCACCTAATGGTTGCATGAATATAGGGAATGGCTCTTGAGTGAACAAGATCAAAGAGCAAGCACAAGTGGTGGTGACCGATCCATATGTAGACTAGCCATGAGTCACCTTAATGAGGTGGCCCAAATAATCAGTTTAATGGATGAGGATGGATCCATTTTCTTAGCCCAAAGAAAAAGCTACCCATAAGGTTAAATCCAAGCACTAGAGAGGTCATAGTATCTCTCATAGAATAACAGTCACTTCCAAAAATCTCTGGGAATGCTACAACCTTCTTAGTGCACTTGGAGAAGGGTGAAGGTGCAATTGTACTAGTGATGCAACACTAAGGGCAAGAGATAGTAGTAGAAGTGGTCATTAATTGTATTACTGAGACTCTCAATGTACCTGTGGTATCTGTACTAGACGTCATTACACTCAAGGATGTGTAAACATCTATAGGAACTCAAGTGGTAGAATAAGTGTAGCGTAGCATGAGAAACTACTAGATCGACTAGTGGGAACTAGGCAACTACTTTCAGATGTTTTTGACCTTCTAGATAACATCACTACAACCTAGTTGGAGTTGCTGGAGGTAAGGGGTAAAAACATTATATTGGAGGGGCAACTTGAAATAGCCATGGAGCAAAACGAATGCTTAGCTATAGAAGTTGCCGAACTGAGAGCCCAAATTGCCAATCCCACATTTCCCAACCCAACACTAAGAAGAGATGAAGCTATGCAATAGCTTCAAACCAAGCTCAAAGGGGTTGTGGGTTTAATGGAAATGGTGGTGTTCTATAGATCCTTGGCAGAGACCACACATCACATGATTCAAAAGTCCTTGAATTAGACTTTCTAGGAGAATGTCCAATTGATTGTAGAGAACCATTGCCTACAAAATATTGATGCACACAAGCAACAGTTAACAAATTTCATCCATCAACAATAAGAGCAACTAACCAAAGTAAACACAAAACTAAGGAGATTGGTAGTAGAGCATAGGAATCTCTCCATGGATGAGGTGTGTATCCTTTACCGAAAGATTGCAATTGAGATATCTGCCTAGAAATCTAAAGCTCTCAAATTTGAGAAAGTCAAAGATCATTACAAAGAGCATGTCGGTCTACAAAAGGAAGTAAATGAAAAACATATCCAATTAGTGAAGGTAAAGGCAAATGAAACCCTCCAACAATGAAGGGAAGTTTGGTAACCCATCATTGATGGGATAGACGCCTACAACAAAGTGAAAATCCACATGAATGATTTGTAGATTGAGGAGGTGACAGAGTATATGGAGCTTGGCAATCTCCATTATGCAAATTTGGCCATGTTGACTATTGGATGCCATGATCAAAGTTGGAGAAGTAGGTGGCCATGGCTCGTACTTACTATATGAAGAAAAGTTCAAGCACAACAAGGACACTAAGGACAAGCTTGCGGTCGCTAATACTAAAATTGAAGTTCTCAAGGCATAATTCATAGACCAACGATCAACTATCAAAAACCTGGCTAGGAGGATGAATGACTACAAGGAGTTGCAGAATGTAGTTAGGGCATTCAACATTGAATGTAAATAGTTTACTACCTAGTTTGTTACTTCTGATAATGCTCTATCCGTGGGATGTCCCCTTTCTAGCCTATATTGGTGAAGTTGCATGGACCATGAATGATCCTTGAAGTAAAGAGGAGAAGATGAAGGCATTGCTTAATGCCTTTTGCCTTCAGTAAAAGGTTGCAATGACATTAGGATAGCCATAATCACCTCAACCATTGCATGTGCGTAGAGTCGGTGAAGGTCCTTTAGAGCCTCAAGAGCCACCATTGCCTAGGACTGTCTGATCTTCATGCCATTAAAGCATGTACCATTCAACTTTTTTTAAGCATGTCATGGTTTTTAATTTTGTGTCATGAACACCAAAATTTTTTCATGTGTTGATTTGTACACTCAAGCATTCAGTTTCATCAAGTCAATTTATTTTGTTTTGTTAAGAGTTAGTAAATAATCCCATACCTTTCCAATTTTGTAAAAGAACTCAAGGAAAAATTTTCATTCAGTCATGGAGTTTTTATGAGGCATCAATTCACCATGTCGATGGGCCCCCATTGACATGGCCTCATCAATGGACCCCCATCAACGTGGCCTTATCGATGGACCCCGTCAATAGGGTTGCGTTGACGTAGTGTTTGCTACATTGACAAGGCCTCATTGATGCAATACTATAGCAAATATAAATATGAGCTTCTAGCCATGTTTATGGGCATTAGATTCATTATAGTAACTACTAAACTCTCGTAGCTTTTATGTTTGAAAGTTAGAATATTTCTTCTAAGTGCCCACAACATAAGTCATTGAGTGTACGGATCTTTATCCGAGCATTGTTGTAGTTGAGCACGATAGTGTGTATGGTAATAAAGATGAGCTTCTTGATAAACCTTGTAGCATTCTAGATAGTTTAGATATTTATTTATTTATTTAATGCTTTTAGTTAATTATTTAATGTTTTCCTGTAATTAAGTTAATTCAGTGAGATAAGCTAGATAGATTAAATACATAAGTACAATCGCACCAAGTGTAACAAGTATTCGCTTGGTAATCCTAGTAGTATTATTGATTGGTATGCCTAGTAGCATAGCACTTGGTAACCCAACAGTGGATACGTGGGTTCAATATGTGTACAAAGAGTGGGACCAGATGCTTATGTTAGGATTAATTAGTTAATTAAATTAAATTAGTTATTAAATTACTCTATCTCTCTCTTCAAGCACCAAAACCATAAAACACAAAAGGACAAAAATCATATGCCTTAATTACTCTTAACCATACCATTATGCTTCATAAGTGTTATCGGGATGATAATGAATGACCTTGGGGCAAGGTTCACTTCCTAGAAGACTAATGCACCAGAAGCTATAAAGTCTATGGAATTCAATCGAATTGTGCATAAGCGCTCTGTGATTCGTATGATTGGGTGTAGGGGTACCCTTCAACTACTCATCAACTTGTTTCAAGATAACATAGATAAAATTAAGAAGAAATGAATATCACTTTAATAATTATATATTTCATTAAATAACTAAGATGTTATGATTTTATCTATGTTGCTTTAATATTAGAACTCACTTCTAGCCTATTATTGATGTCTTTAATAAATGCAGGGTACATATGAATACAATCATTTTTGGAAATTTACATGGGATAAAAAAGTATAGAATCCATTAAGTCACATAATTTTGAATGAAAACTTAATATTACCATACTATCATGATAATGCACTAGCATGGATCTATGTAGATCATGTGAATGATTTTATTAAAGAAGAAAAATGAGCTTTCTCTAATAAAGTTTATGTATAAATATTGTAATATACAAACTTGAAATGATGAAGACATATTAAAATACAATTACTATGTTAAAAGAATTGGGTAAGTGATAACAAATTTCATATTAATATCTTCATGCTATATTCATGAAACATTTTACTTACTTTTAGATACATCTTTCTATAGGTTGTTTTATCAATATGCTCCTAAAACTACAACTAGTATAGAAAAAAATGTAAATAAATTACATAAGATTTGAAGCAAAATTACTTATCATTTCTAATTTAACATTTGTATCATGTGAGAAGCAAAGGATTTATCTTATTAGATCTAAAAAATTACAACATATTAAGAAATAAGGTATTTGTTATCATGAATTAATGGGACTAATAAATAACTATTTAACCCTAGCTTATTTAGGAAAACATAATGTCAATTAAACTTTCTAGATCCTTTGTCATGGTAATGATCTAGAACAAAATAAAGATTAATCTATAGCAAGATAACTACCAAAATGTATGTTTCTAACAAATGAGATTAATCATAACTTGAAATACCAACAAAAATGAAAGCTAGGTTTGGTTGTTCATTTATATAATTTACATTCTCATCCTCCTCCATGTGGGATTATTCAATCATGCTTCTATATGATGAAATGTAAGAATCATAAGCAAAAATACTATACATCTTATCATGAATTGTAAATATTAATACCATTTCTACCAAAAATGAGATCTTGTTTTGATTCTTCTTCATTTCTATGTCTATAGAGTTGGGGAAAATTTTGATGGAAATTCTGTAACAATGATTACCAATGCTTAAGCATTAGTAATTAGTGTGGCTAAATCACAAGATTTTGATGGGAATTTAGTGAAAATAATTACTAGTGCTTAAGCAATAGTAATTAGTATAACTGAATCACCATAAAAGGCTACCATAAATCAATATCCATAGTTAGATGGTTATTCATCAAACTAGCTCTCATTCAATTTCTTATATAATAAGCATGCATTTATATATTTTACATTCTCATCACCTCCTCCATGTGGAATTATTCAATCATGCTTCTATATGATGAATTACTATGATAAAATTTAAGAATCATGAGCACAACTATACATCTTATTATGAAGTGAAAATAGTAATACCACATCTAGCAAAAATGAGAGCTTGGTGTGGTTGTTTTTCATTACTATGTCTACAGAGTTGGGGCAAATTTTGATGGCAATTAAGTGACAACAATTACCAGTTCTTAAGCATTATTAATTAGTGTGGCTAAATCACCATCAAAGTCTACTACAAATCATTATCCATAGTTAGATGATTGTTACCCAAATTAGTTTTCATTCAATTTCTTAATGTAATAAGAATGCATTTATATATTTTATGTTTTCATCACTTCCACCATGTGGGATTATTCAATCATGCTTCTATATGATGAATTGCCATGATGAAATGTAAGAATCATTAGCACAAATACTATATATCTTACTGGTTGTTCTATATTACTATGTCTATAGAGTTGACACAAACTTTGATGTTGATTTAGTAATTCACAAACTTTGATGTTGATTTAGTAACAACAATTACTAGAGCTTAAGCTTTACTAATTACTATGGCTAATTACCCTTGAAGTTTACCGCAAATCATTATGCATAGTTAGATGGTTGCTAACCAAACTATTTCTCATTTAATTTCCCAATGTAATAAGCATGCATTTATATATTTTACATTCTCATATTCTCCTCCATGTGGGATTATTCAATCATGGTTAATTTATGATGTATGTAACCATGCTTATGATCATTTAATATCTATTATGATAATTTATAATTATCATAATTATTATGAAATAGATGGCTCCTATAATTTATGTAAGGAATTTGTGTATATATATAATAAGGTTTTGGAGCATGCAAGAGTGGTTTTGCAGAACCTAAGTTTTAATGTTTAATATTAAACATATCCTTGATGCACCTACATGTTGGATATTAATATAATTTAACATCAAGCACTAACAACATTATCATTCAAAATTTTGATCGATATTTATGGTCAATTTAATGTTTAATGAGCATCATGGGAATGTTCATGTACATTATCTAAGTAAATTTCTATTCATATTTGTTAAGAAAATGTTCAATAAATATCATATGTTAAAATTGGAAATTGTTAATATGAAAAATTTCTAAAATAAATGATAAGGAAAGTACCTACAAAATGATAAATTTCCAGATAACATAATACAAAGGCTGAATCCATTTAAAGTACCTACAAAATTGTTAGAATTATAGTTTAAATTTAGATTCAATAAGCAAATATTTTACTATGAAAAGGATTAGAGTAAAACCATGAACATTTAAAATATACATATAAATCCCTTTTCAAAATCATGACCCTCTAGTAGAAAAATACTAAACACCAGTTACCCATACTCCACCACACACCTGTAGCCCATACTCCACCACACACCTGTAGCCCATACTACACCACAAGCTCTTATTTACTTTGCTTCTTGTTGCTCCTGCTCCACTGCAAGCTCCTACCTTTACTTCCTAGTTGCCAAGATTGTAGGATTTTACTTCTTGACACTGCATTTGCTTAAAAGATTTAAGGTGCTCTTGGTCACTACCACATCACACAATCTTCTTAATTCTTTGCTCTAGTTTTGTGCAAGCTTTGTGAAAACTTCATAAAACATGTGTATATTTGTGATAAACCTTATGTTGCTTCAATTTTTAACATTATAAACTAGCATTTCTTTTTACTATTTTCATCTATGGAAGATAATTGATTTCGGCGATATAAATTGATAAGTATTGATTTCTCTTTTAAGTTTATGTATCACAAGAAATTTTGGTAGTGATGGAGATTAATATCGATTATATTAATCCTCACACCAACTGCAATATGAATCAATAACATCAATTTCAATGGAGCAATAGTCTTAAGAAGATATCATGATATCAATTTACATAGAAAGGTGATCTAAATTAATAATCGAAGATGCCAAAATTGGCAATTCAGTTCAATGAAGATTTAAATTGATTGTTATCAAATTATTCAATACCAATCAATTCTCAACATGGTTATTTTTATACATTATTGCAAATCCCTTTTGAGTATAAATAAGAACCCCAACTATGCATTGAGGGGAGATGAAAAACCAAGAGAGAACCCACACCAAATTAAATCTTCTTTTCTACTAAAACTATTAAGGAAGATTGTTGATGCTTTATGATACTCAACAACCATTGATGTATGAAGGCTGTGAAGTTGTTGCATTGTGGAGACAGTAGATCAGGGTCACAAATTAGGTGATGTCTCCTTTGTAATCTTCTATATTTATGATAAATTTAGGTAACTCTAATTTGATTTAATCAACTTATTGTCATCTTTGAACTTAATGTTAGAAGTTAAGGTAAATTGTTTTTTATTTCACTTGTGAGTGATAGTCATAAGTGTGGAGTTTTTGATTGAGTTCAAATCTAATTGTTATTTGTCTTGACAATCTTTTTTTTACTCTGGAACCATTCCTGCATGGATACGATGCATGATTTAGTCACATACAACATGACAATTTTATAATGAAGTTAATTATTAAGTTAATTAAACATCAAACTTTGGTTAGCTCATCAATTTTCCATTGTTTCCAAGGAGGTCAAAAGAGTTCATAGTCATCAAGGGTTCTGTACATTTTTAAATTCATTTTGTAAATCTAATACTTTTTAAGAATACTTTAATTTCTTTCTATTTTATTTTATTTTATTTTATTTAGTTCTAGAAATGGTTGCTTTTATTTATTTTTCTTATATTAAGAAATTTAAAAATAAGGAAAAAGTACAATCCCAAGAATTAGCTCTCTTGTTACCCAACCTACAGAACTGTTAAGAAATTTGCAATCAAAGTAGTAATAGCATGAGTAATTAAATCAATTTATAGAGTTGTAGGATTGGTGGCCCATGAATATGCCAAAGAAGAGTATGATTATTAAATGAAATTAATAAAGTAACCAAGGAAACCAACACAAATCCAACCCTCTAAGAACACTTTTAGCCTTTACAAACATATGTGATCTAATTTAAAACAAAACCAAGAGGAACAAATACAACCAAATCTTAACCACTCTTCCTTTCTTGTAGAGTAAAATTTCTCAGTAGAAAAGAAAACATAGTACAAATTTTTCACAACTTTTAATCCTCTATTTGATATTTCAACCACTACAATACAAACAATGAGTTCAATGAGCCCAAGATTTCAAAATCTAAGTACTATCCAAATATTAACTAATGTAACTATAATAGGAGGAACCACCCAACCTATAAATACTTTAAATTTGCAAACTCCAATTACACCACCAACCTTTGTTTCCATATTAGGTCCTATTGTGAGCCCAATAGCAACTACCACTTTCACAATGGGATCATCTTCACACCATACACCTCCTCCATTTTCTCTTAGTTCAATTCCTCTTTCCTTTGGTAGTCTAGGTTCTAATATTTCAATTGGGTATTCCTACCAAGGACAAACTCTTGGGGATTTATTGAATTAAAGGACATCGATCATATCTCAAGGACCATTAATTTTTCCACAAGGAAGAGATGTAGAGCTTAAAAACATTCATTGATCACCTATCTTTAAGGGAACAAATGAAGAAAATTCAGTTACTCACATCAAAGAATTTGAATCCACATTAGCAATGCTAGCATCTCAAAGTGGGGATAGAACTAAAATTATTTCTTTTAATTAACCTTGAAGAATAAAGCTGATTTTTAGCTACAAATCCTTAGGAAACAAATTAGTTCATGGGATGAATTCAAGGAAGCTTTTCTCCAACAATTGATCTCTAATTATAGGTTGTATTCATTAAGGAAGTAATTAATGAGCTTTATGCAACAAGAAGATGAGGATTATGAGAGTACTTTTGATAGGTTTAATGGTTTGTATTTCAAGAATCCTAACCATAGATTTCTAGCCCATAAGCTTATTCAAATATTTGTAGAAGGCATGTTACTCTATTGTACACAAAACATTAATTTTGCATGTGATGGAAATATTTTGAATCTAACACCAGAAGATGATTGGAGAATTATAGATTTGTTAGTAGATCAAAGCAAGAGATAGCCAAAACCCAACATCATGTAAGGAATGATCCAACAAACTACACAGTTAAATAAAAAAAGTAGATGAGTTGACATGATTGATAAAGACACAAGCTCATGTGGTAAAAAGTGAAGCATGTAGCATTTGTGGTAGTCCACAACATGATTGCAGCACTTTTCTAGCCTTATTATACTATCATGACAAAGTGCAAGAATTAGTGAAGGCTTTTCAACAATATAAAAGCCAACCAACAATGAGCTTTTCACAAAGACCACCTTACCAACAACAATATCCTCAAAATAACTTCAAACGATTTAAGAATCAACCTAATGAATATTTGGATAAACTCATTCAAAGTCTTNGGTTTAAGAATCAACCTAATGAATATTTGGATAAACTCATTCAAAGTCTTACTTCCTTCATTGAAGAGAGTAGATAGTTCATGAGTGAAATAGGAAAAAGATTTCAGGACCTAACCAATAATGAATTATCATCTCAACCTAAACCAAATTCTATATAAGGAAATTAACAATTGCATTCTATCATTACTAGGAATGAAAATATAGTTGAGCTTAAATCCCAAAAGAAAATGAGATTTCAAGAAATAGGGACATAAGACAAAGTTTGACCACAACTATTAAATGAGGAAGAAAAAGATCAACCAATTAGGAAAAGAGAACAACCATTACTCTCTAGACAAACAATTTTACCTCCTTTTCCTAAATGATTGCAAAAGGACTTTACCACTAAAGCCTATCTCAAAAAAATGTTTAGTGAATTATTTTTGCATATTCCCCTAGAACAAGCAATAAAAGACACACCTCTTTATGCTAAGTACATGAGGAAATTGTGAACTAGGAGAGGAAAGGAAAAGATTCCTAAACAAGTATATTTATTTGATAATCTTTCTCAACTTATAAAAAGTCATGAGGTTCCAAAATACCAAGATCTAGGATTTCCTACCATTTTAATTAAAATAAATGAATAAGTTACTAGGAATGCCCTATTGGATTTAGAAGCTAGTATTAATATCATGCCACTAGAAACGGCTAGGTCATCTGATTTGGAGGATATAAAAAGAGTAAACATGACAATATCTTTGGCTAATGCTTCTAATGTAAAACCCATAGGAATAATAGACGATTTGATAATAGAGGTGGAAAGAGGAAAATACATAATTGATTTTGTAGTTTTAGAAGTCAAGGATATAGATTGTTTCCCAATCATACTAGGTATACCTTGGTTAGCAATAGCTAATGCGATAATAAATTGTAGATCAAGAAAAATCCAATTATCTTTTGCTAATCTTACTTTTATGCTTATCATATATGATAAGGCAAAAGAGGACTAGTTAAACAAAGATTTGAAAGAAACAAAAATCTTGTACACAATACCCACTTCGACAATGATGCAAGAGAAGGAAACATTGGTACTAAAAAATTTTGACAAAGGACCATTAGACCCCTCTACAAAAGAGCAACAAGATCTCCTTGACTAAATTTTGAATTTGAAATTGGGGAATATTGGAGAAACAATTCAACAACCAAATAATGATTCTTTGGATCTTAGACAATTACCTAGTAAACTTAAGTATATTTTTATATATCATAATAAACCATCAATAATAAATTTTCAACTTTCTAATTAGCAAGAAGAAAAATTATTAGAAGTCTTACATAGAAAGTCTAAGGCATTTGCATGGAGTTATGAGGACGTTCATCAAGGAATCTTACCCAACATCTACCAACATCATATCTATCTGCAAGATAATGTAAAATCGAGAAGAATTTCCCCTAAACCAATTAATCCAACTTTAAAAAAATTGTTAAATATGAGATTTCAAAACTTTGGAAGGAAGGAATTATTTATCCAATAGCCAATAGTGAATGAGTAAGTCCTATTATAGTAGTTCCAAAAAGGGGTGTAAAATGGAGAGTTTATGTGAATTATAGGAAACTAAATCAAAACACAAAGAAAGATCACTTGCCTTTACCTTACATAGATCAAATTTTATAAAAACAAGAATGGCATAAGTATTATTATTTTTTTGGATGCATTTAGTGGTTACAATCAAGTAGCCATTGCTCTTGAAGAGTAGCATAAAACAACTTTTACATGCCCATATGGAACTTTTTCTTACTAATGAATGTCTTTTGGTCTCTGTAACACACCCACTACCTTCCAAAGAGCTATGATATTAATATTCTCCATTATGTTAGAGGATTATGTTGAAGTATTTATGGATGATTTTTTTATCTATGAAAATACTTATGAAGAAACATTACAACATTTAGAATGTGTTTTAGATAGATTTATAAATAAAAATTTAAAATTAAGTTAATAAAAGAGCCATTTGATGGTTACAAATGGCATAGTATTAGGACATATTATTTCTAAGGATGAGATAAGGATGGATTAAGAAAAGTGAAAGTAATATCTACACTTCCAACTCAAACTAATTTAAAGACTCTTCAATCCTTTCTAGGACATGCTAGATATTATAGGCAATTTATGAAACATTTTTTAAAAATTCCTAAACCATTATATATGATCATAGAAAAATATGTTCATTTTCTATGGACTAATAATTTTCAAGGAGAATTCTTAGAATTAATAAAAATTGTAACGACCATCCCTATATTAAATGCACCTAATTAGGATTTACCATTTAATTTAATGTGTGATGCTAGTGACATTATGGTAGGGGTAGTTTTAGGACAATATATCGATGATAAGCCACGAGTTATATATTATGTGCCTACAAGTCTAGACCAAGCCCAAATAAATTATACAACTACCGAAAAAGAACTATTAGCTATTGTATATGCTTTGGATAATTTTAGAAATTATTTAATAGGATATAAAACT
>MNCI01008558.1:44734-75356 GCA_015680685.1 Gnetum montanum
GCTTGGGAGCAACTACTCTAATAATTAGAAAAACTACCACTCTAATTTTAGAGAAACTGCCACTCTAATAATTAGAATAAACTACTAGAGTAACTGCTCTCATCAACTTCAAAGTGAAGCTCTATTTTGTACAAGTCATGGGATCTTTTAAGCCACTCTTGAGCTTTTTGGAACCTTGTAGGATTGAGAGTTGTCACAGTGACAAAGCTTTCCTTAATGAAGCTCAAACTTTGTAAAGGTTGTGATGTCCTCTAAATCACATTTTGGAAGAAATGAAGTCCAGAGGTGTGCAAGGAATCTACCCTCCAAGTGTGGACTACCCAAGTTGGAAAACCACATAATTTTTTTTTTGTAATAGGTATTGCTTGCAAATTGGGAAAATTATTCATCCTCCCTTCTAAGTTCTTGGTCCTCAAGTGGTATCGAAGCCTATTACTCTTACACTCAACATCAACATTCAAGAGTGAACTATAATGGGAACATCGTACACCAATCCACCTATGTTTGATAGTTTTGATTTTGCATACTAGAATGCAAGGATGCAAGGCTTCTTTAAATCAATGAGGTTTGGGAGTCCATTCTTAAAGGATACACACCACTAGTCGACAGTGCAACAAAGGATCTTAAACCATGGATCAACTGGACAATGGAAGAAAGAGATAACTTTATGTATGATTCCAAAGAAAAAATAGTTTATATTGTGCATTAAATAAATTTAAATTTTATAGGATAAATGGTTGTAGAACTCATAAGGAAATTTGGGAAATTCTAGAAGCTACCTATGAGAACACATCCATAGTTAAACAATCTAAACTTTTGGTTTTGAAAAGTGAATATGACAAACTTAGAATGAAAGAAGGTGAAAAGATAAAAGACTATTTTTCTAGGGTTAATGATCTCGTTGTAGCAATTAGGGGTATAGGCAAGGACATACCTAAATATGTGATAATAAAAATGATTCAAACACTCCAACCATAATTTAGACCTAGGGTTACAAACATGTAGGATATTAGAGATTTTTTTTAGTTCTAAAATTTGAATAGCTTTAAAGTGCTCTTATTACTTATGAAATGAACCTCATAATCGAAGGGGAAATAAAATAAAAGCCCATTGCCATAAAATCAGCCTCCAAGAAAAAGGAACCTGCTAAGCAAGATGTCAGGAGTGAAGAGGAGATAGCTCTTCTTTTAAGAAGAGTCCACCAACTACTTGCAAGAAAAGGAAAGAGCTTCAATAAATAAGAACCCAATCAATCTAACTCCAAAGGTAAGGGCAAAGGTAAGAATTTCTCAAATTCTAATTTTGATGCTTTTCCAATAGAGTGTTAGGTTTGTAAAGGAAGAGGCCATGTGGCCTCTGAATGTCCTACCAATGATAGGTTGCAATGAAAAGAGAGGACTAATATGGAAATGAAAAGGACCAACTTCTACACTAGCTGGGATGATGGTGAGCAAAGTAAAGAAGTAGATGACTCCACAAAAGATTCTCAACTCATATGCATGGCACTCACAAATGAAAATTCACTATAATTTACTAATGAACCAAGAGGTAACTATGACAAAAGGTATAGTGAATTACGAGAAGAAATTCTCAGTGTACATTATCTACTTAAGAAGCTAAAGAAATACATGAATAGAAAATTTTATGCAATTCGCACCAAATTAAAAGAAGAAATCCTAGACATAAAGGCTAATATTCAACAACTAACCCCTTTAGATGAAGAATGCATATGTTTTCACAAAGGAGAGGTTCATGAAAAATATCCTGGGAATGAAGATTTTGAAAAAGTCTCACAAGCTGATACAAGCTCTAACTCAAGCATAATTAGGTTTGATAATCCCATTCATGAGGAGAACACTTTATGCATCTATAAAAAAACCTTTGATTATCCTCATGTTGATCAAAATAGCATTGATGCTTGGTCTTGCCAAAAAGTTCCTAGTAAAAATATTTTGCAAGAAGTAGCAACTAGAAATGAAGATGAATAGGAAATTACAGAATTCCTCAAAAAGATGGATGATATAGAAGGTGATAAAAAAACATTCATCATAAAGAACATGAACAAGCTTATCCATCATGCAAAAGAACTAATGAAAGAAATTTAAAAATGAAGGAAGTACCCCATGATTGAGGATTTCATCTCAAACTTCATTAGTCTTTTACATCTCAATTGCATGTAAGGTAAGTTATGGCAAGTTTCTAGTTCCTTTCTTGCTATAAATTGTATTATTTTTTAAATGCTTTATTTTTTATAAGGGCATATATCTTTATCCATAAAAAAACAAAATTGTATGGATATCTTTTGTGTTGTCTCTTGAACCATGAAATTTCTCACATATTCTTTAAAAAAAGGGACTTATCCTTAAAAGAAAATTCTACTTCTAATTATCTAGAATGGATGTTTATCATAAGATGCCACTAATTTGTACCATGCTTTGTAGAAAGATTATAAGGAAAAGGAAATTTGAATGATAAAGAAATACTAATTTGTTTTGATATGTGCTTACATTTTTTATTATTATTAAGGCTATGGACAATTAGCTCCAAGTTTTACAAATGTTAAGATAAGCACATATGTAGGAGGAGCTTGAACCTCATAGATTATTAAAAAGCATCCATTCTTGGAAATCTGTGAAGATTTTTCTCCAAGACATAAATCTTAGAAAGGTGAATAATAGGTGTTTTCATCTAATAATAATTTCTTCTACTTAAGAATGATCATCATTTTCTTTACAAAAGTTTGTGAAGGATATGTCTAATTGTTGAAATAATTACTATGATATGTATTTCTTTGATCTCTCTTATGAGCAATTGATTGATTTTTGAAAGTTGGATATTTCAATTGGTTATGGGTCATTAACCTAAGGATAGCTTCTAAATTGCACTAGTTTAACAACCTTATGAAACAATGTTACAAAATGCTCTAAAAAATGTTTGTATGTCTATGATAGCATCATGAATATATCTTCTTTTAAGTTCTCATGTTTTCATTTTGAAAGTTTGAAAATGAATGGATATTATATCGTAAATTGTTTCACAAAATGTGGAGAACCTAGAACTTGCAAATATCTTGATCGTATCTCATTTGGATATCTCTTATGTGTTAGATATGTCTAAACTCCTATGATACTTATTACTTATTGATGAAAATTGTGCATTTTCTTGGTATATCTAGTTGCTTTTCTTCACTCCTTTTTGATGATGTCCAAAAAGGGGAAGATATTTTGTGATATCCTATCCCCAAATGTCATGGAAAATTTCAAATATATGTTATATTAGACATTATGCATAAGAAGAAAATATACCAAATGTCAAATATATGTAATATTTGACATTATACATAAACAAAATAATAGAAAAAGTGCACAAAGAGAGAGAAAAGAATGCTTTATTAATGTGGAATAGTTTATCTGGAGCATGCTCTAAGAGTGTTCCTTGGGGTTTTCTTCCTTTGGAATCTATCCCTTAGAGGCAATCGAGCACTACCACCATGGCTAAGCCTATTACCCAACCAAAAGGGTTGGCTAGTTCACTTCTCTACTTCACCTAGCTCTCGTGACATGCCTTACCAACTCTGCCACTCCATACTAGCATGACCTCTAAGCCTAGGTATCAATGCCTTAGGCCAAACTCCTAAATATTACCTCAAGAGACATGTCTATTATTACAATGCATCCTTTCAAGTCTCAATTACAACTACCTTTTTAGGTCTTGTTACAATAATGATAACACTTGTTATGAAGAGGCATCCTATTTGTTATGCAACAGCAACATTTGGGAATGGGGACATGACATATTTGGTATTATATTTGATATCAGTGGGGCATTATTGGAATATTTGATTGTCAAATAAAATGCTATCATCCATAAATATATGATTATGATATCATTTGTGAATATATGAGTATGATGGGATGTACAATGACTTAAATGATTGTCAGTTAGTACGCTTTGGAATCTGATGGCTATATTCATATGAATAATTATGATTTAGTGTACTTTGGAATCTAATGGGTACATCTAAACTGATGGCATGAGTGATATTGAAAATATATGATTTAATGATTTCCTGAAGACTATTTACCCATTTTATTCAATTTTGGACATCACTAAAAGAAGGATATTGTTGTCCTATTGGTATGTCAAAACCTTAATGAAAATAAAGAACAAAGGATGCTTATTATGGATGTTGTATTTACAAGACAAGAACAAGCACTCCACATTGTGGATAAGGACTCAAGAATGCATGGTTATCAAAGTAAACAACTTAATAGGAAAAATGAGAGCATGGACAAATACAAAGACTACAAGCTAAATAAAGATGCTCTAGGGATTGAGAGAAAGCTAAATCAATAAGAGAAAGTCTCAAGAACCAAATCTCAAAAGTTGAGAAGAAATCTTAGCCAAGAAGAACTCTATCATAGGAAGACATCTTCCAAAAATAGGAGACGTCTCCTTTGAAAAGAAGACATCTCCCTAGAGACATTCCATTCAGAAAAGAGATGTCTCCCTAGAGTTGAAACTGAATACAGAAAGATGTTCCAATCTCAAAGGAGACATCTACACTAGCCATTAAATAGTTGTTACAAGAATTTACAGGTATTTTCAAAAACTTCGAGGGTATAAGTAGACTTCGAACTCTTTAAAAAAGTGAAAGCATTGAAAACATCAAAACTATTATTGTTTATCCTATGTTTTTGTACTTGTGTACTTGAATTATCACATCATTTTTTAGATTTATTAAGGAATTTTGCTTCATTATATAAGGAATTTGTAAATTGAGTTACACTCTTTTCTTGTGGTTCTTTTTCTTTTCTTGCTATCGTAAGGGGTTGATGTGCTTCTTGTAAGAAAGCATCCTTTTAGAGCTTGTTAGGATCCTATAAGATTAAGTTTTTTTGCTACATCAAAACACCCCAAAGCAAAGTTCTATTTTGTACAAGTCATGGGATCCTTTAAAACCACTCTTGAGCTTTTTGGGACCTTGTGGGCTTGATAGCTATTGCAGTGATCAAACTTTCCTTAGCAAAGCTCAAACATTGTAAAGATTGTGGTGTCCTCTAAACCACATTTTGGAAGAAACAAAGTCCAGGGGTATGTAAGAAATCTACCCTTGAAGTGTGGCTACCCAAGTTGGGGAACCACATAATTATTATGTTTTATGTAATAGGTGTTGCTTACAAATTGGTCAACTTATTCATCCCTTACCTTCTAAGTTCTCAGTCCTCAATCTTTCTTACAAACCATCTCCAAATATATTTAGAGTAGTCTAGACCTTTATAGAATATGTAAAGATATTGTAGCAAGAAGATGTGTCGTTGAGGATGAGCAATAATAAATTCTACATATGTGCCATGATGACCTAGGAGGTGGCCATTTTGATAGTAGACGCATTGGTATCAAAATCTTGCAAAGTGGTTCTTATTAGTCCTCAATCTTTAAAGATGATCATAAGTATGTACAAGAATGTGATAAATGTCAACTAATGAGGGCCATAACTAAAAGACAAGAAATGCCCTTAAATCCAATTTTAATAACTAAACCATTTGATTTGTGGGGTATAGATTTTTTAGGACCATTTCCACCATCCAATGGATATCAATACATTTTGATTTGTATAGACTATGTCACTAAATGAGTATAAGCGAGAGCAACCCCAACAAATGAAGTTAAGGTAACTATAGCTTTCATTAGAGAAAATATTTTAACACGTTTTGGAACTCCACAAGCAATCATTAGTGATCAAGGCACTCATTTTGTAAATAGAATAATGGAGAAATTCCTTAAGTCTTGTGGAATCAAACATAAGAGAGCTATTGCCTATCAACCTCAAACAAATTATAAGTTAGAAAATGCCAATAGAATTATATTAAATATATTAGCAAAAATGGTATATACTAAAAAGAAAGATTGGTCAAAAAAATTTACAAGATCCACTCTGGGCTTATAGAATAATATATAAACCAATTTTAGGATATTCACCTTATCAATTAGTTTAGTGTTTATTGCTAGTAGAAATTAAATATCAATCTTTATGTTTAGTACAACAATTGAGTTTCAATGAAGAAATAAATCATGCATCAAGAATGATTCAAATACATGAACTTGATGAAATGAGACTGAATGCTCTTAACAAGCAAAAAATTATAAGAAAATCAAATGAAAAACTTACACAATAATAAAATTTTCAAAAAACACTTTTCTATAGGTGATAAAGTTCTTTTGTATAATATGAGATTACATAAATTTCAAGGCAAGTTAACAACTAGGTGGAACAACCAATATTTAGTAGTATAACCCCATGCTAATGGAAGTGTTCTAATTTCACCTATTGATGATTCCTCAAAAAATTTCTAGTCAATGGAAAAATAGCTAAATTATATTATCAACATCACATTGAGGAACCTAGAGAAGAGAATTAGTAGAGTTAAGTGATTCAACTTATCCTAATGATAATGAAATTAAAGATAAAAATCCACTAGAAGTCCTAACTTTGGATAGTAACCTTCAGCAAGACTCTTATGTAATATTGTAATTTAATAAATAAAGTATTTTAGTCTACAATTTTTACCTTAAAAAATGTAGAGGATAGTAGTATTTTCTATTGTAATTTTGGATTTTAAAGAATTCATTATCATTGTGTTTGGAATGCAAAGGAGAAGGAAAACTCCTCCTACCTTGAGATAGGTAGGTTTAAATTCAAAATCCATCTAGCAGTGACCCTTAGAATAATTTATTATTTTTTTTGTAACATTTTATTTTATATTTTCTACTCTCATGAATGGAATAATCACCAAGTTGGATTTAAATCATTCATGAATGGTTCTAATAATTACCTTTTTAATACGTCAATATGAAGAAAAGCATATGTCATGTTTGGACTAGCCATAAAAGTGTTATAGCATGAGAAATGTCATTAGTCACTAAAAGAGCCACCATCGTATCTATTTCAAAAATAATTGCCCCATAAGAACCTCATAATTGAAGCAAGCCTAATTATGAATTTTAATTTTTTGATGTAATAATAATAATAATAACAACAACAAATATATATCTATATATATGAATAAGGTCCCATAAGCACCTTCAATCATGAGTAGGGCCACACTCCTACAAGAACCTTATGATTGGAGCGATGCACAAGACTCACATTTATTCACATCCCACAAGAACCTCCTTTCATAAGTAGAGTGCTTCATGATGGACAATCATTTCTTAGTACTGAATTTCTCAATTTTTCCTTTTTGGCTAGGATATGGCATTGAACTTAGCATATTGACTTATTTTAATTTGGTAATTTACTACCTCCTTTCATTTTTTTCTAATCTTCTCTACTTGGCTTATTTTGTTCCTTATCTCATGATATTTTACTTTCGTTTGTTATTCCTCTTTTTACTTATCTATTTTTTCTTATCTTTCCATTTTCTTTTACATGGTCATCTATTATGCCTACTGGTACTCTTAGTGCAAAGGTCTTCCATGTGTTTTCTATAATGCCCTCCATAGGTATTAGTGATTGAGATCCCTATTATGGTGGCCAATAATGGATACTAACATTTTCCAAATCCACGACTTCCAGTACACTATCCATAATAGTAGGTATATAAAATTCATGGCAATCTTTGCTTTTTCATATATCCTTTGGCCATGCCCACTTTTTAATAACTCATTTTTTACTAATTAACCTAGGTATGATACATATCCTAGTTTAATTAGGGGGCCCATAACCAATTCATAATGGATAGGATAATAGGGTATAATCAACATGGAAGCTAATCCAAGAGTAAGTTATGGAATGAGTTAGATGCAAGAAATGCATCTCGGGTAGTTAAAATGTAGGAAAGGTCAAGACTTTGAGTTTGAAAGACAATCTTACACCTAATAGAGCAAACCTTATGAGGTGATATTTTATCCCAATTAATCCTAGGAAAGGCCATCCTAATTGTGTTATATGTGGACTCCTATCCAAATAATAAGAATTTATTATAAAGAGATGAATAAACATATGTACATTATTCAAAAATAAAAGCACCATAATATTGATTAATATCTCTTCTTGCAACCTAGGGCAATTAGGATAAGTTACACTACCAAAGGATATCAAACCATTAATGTCTATAGAAGCTCAAACAAATCCTAGAATAAGTTATATCGAGAGAGACCAAGCGGCTGATGTCTCACTGTAAGATAAATTGAGGTATATATATTCTAGTGATGTAGTTTGATATAATTACAATGAAACTCATGTTATCAATATAAATTTTGATTTAATTGATTTGAATTAAGATGAAAAATAAGGAATAAATAGATCCATATTGGTTAGGTTGATATGGTTTGAACATGAGCAAATTTTGTCTAAAATGTCACATCTGAATAGCTGACATTGATATAAATCAATATTTGTATTAAAAATATTGATTCATATAGCATAGATTGATTGAAATTGATATGTCTAAGATTTTTCCAATCATCTCGAGTATTATTAGCATAATCACAATAATAATTAATATGTCAATAACTTGAATTTGTTATATATCAATCCATATCAATGGATCTATAAAGTTTGATCTAAAATGTTACAATTTACATTAAACTCACAAAAGGTATTGACATCATTAAAATCTAAAAAAAATAAAATATTAGCGAGTAAGGTGATGTCTTTATTATAAAATCCACTACCTCTAAGATGACATTATATTTTATCACCCAAAAATGTGGGTAGTGCAATTTAGGGCTTCCACCTTTAACAGTTAAGGCCTCCATTTCTCCTTGGATTTTCAACTGCAGTGCTCATTTAGGAGGAACCATGACAAGAAGTCAGGTCTAGATGCCACATAAACCTCCAATCTTGATCATTCCTTTGGAAGGTAAGATGATTTACTACCCTTCTTGGATTTTTTCCAAATTAACAAAGCAATGTTAATCTTATTTTCTTTTGTTTTTGTCATTAGCATGCAACCTTACATTATAAAATGTTTAAATCAACAAGTGCTAAGCAGTAGGTAAAGGTAAGTATGAATTTTAGTGATGAAACCACTCACAATTTTAGTATGTTTAATGTCTTGTTTGTTTTGTAAACGCGAAGCAGCAAACAACTCAAAATCACTCATTGGAATCATGAAGCCGACTACACTGAGTGGTTGAACCACACAAATGAGATGGTGATGTAACAACTTGAAGCAATGGATTGTGGGACTTTCATGAAGCCCCCTATCAACTGGTTCATCCAAGAGGAGGTTCTAGAATCTTACCAAAACCTGAAATCACACTTGACAAAGGTTGATCCTCCAAAACATTACTTAGTGTCCTCCATCCAAAAGACAAGGGTAAAGATCATGGTGGCCAAGCTGCAGGAGTGGTTTGGGTTACTAGCCAAGGAGAGGATATTTTCATGCCAAAAGTAAACACAGAGGAAAAGTACGATCTCTTCCATTAGTTCATTAGAGACACTAACTTTGGAAGGATTCAAGCATAGGGTTTGCACTTTATTAACCTCCACCTTGAACACTAGGTAATGGCAAGGATGATCATCACAAATGTTCTTTCTTCTACCCAAACCAGCTATGTGGTCAACCCTACACTCTACATCATGAAGGCATTAAAGTACAAGGAGGAAGCAAATTTTACTTACCTTCTGATTAGGTATCTCATATATCACTATAACAATGATGTCTTGAAATTATATTATCTATTCCTCATTTTAACAATCCTCTATAAGTGTGGAGTTCCTTAGCTATACATGGAAACAAAGGTGCACCTTTCAATTCTCAAGAAGGACACCTTTGCCCATTCTCTTAAAATCTACATGAAGTTTGGCCCAGTCAAGAATTCATAAGAACTAGGTTCTTCATTAGCATTAAAGGCCAGTGACATCATGGATTCCAAAATTAATTTCAATCCTAACTACAAGAGCTCCAATCCACATAGAGGGATATTTGCACAATGCTTAAGAAGGTCAGCTCAACCCTCACCACCATGGACAAAGGGATGGTGGACATTTAGAGACATGTCTACCCTCAAATCTGTGATGAAAATGAGAGGGCAGAACCCTCTCATCCTAAAAAGGATATGGAAGTGGAAGTAGGCACAAAGGCTTGAATTAGGCCTTAAATTTAATTTTATTTTTGTTTAATGGCTATGTAAACATTATGATGATTGTTGATAAGTTAAATTTTTTGTTTTGTTTTGTATTAAACTCTAATACTGGATAGTGAGCATTAATGATCTTTTGTTTATACGTACACATATATGTGTTAAATGTATTGAGTTTTGGATTGCCAAATGATGTCATAGCAGTAGTGTATTCATCATAATTTTATTTTTCTTTTCTTTCTACAACTGTGAGTATATAATAATGTTTTTCTTTTATTATTTTCACCTTTATGACCAAGCACTAGCCAAAGGCTAGTCGAGGGTTGTGATAAACCCTGTATTACTTCAATTTCTAACGTTATAAACTAGCATTTTTATTTTTATTTTACTATTTTCATTTATCAAAGCTAATTGATTTTGGCAATATAGATCAATAAGTATTAATTTCTCTTTTAAGTTCATGTATTGTAGGGAATTGTGGGAGTTATGGAGATCAATATTGATTCTATCGATCCTCATAGCAACTACGATATGGATCAATACATGGATTTCATTTGAGTAATGTTCTTAAGAAGAAATCAAAATTTTGATTTTCATAGAAAGATGATCTAAGTTGATAATCGAAGATGCCAAAATTTGCAATTCAATTTGATGAATATTTGAATCGATTGCTATCAAATTCTTCAATACCAATTGATTCTCAAAATGGTTATTTTTATACATGATTGTAAGTCCCTTTTGAGTATAAATAAGAACCTCAACTATGTATTGAGGGTAGATGAAAAACCAAGAGATAACCTGTGACATCTTGTCCCTACATGTCATGGTAAACATCAAATATACATTATATTAGATATTATGAATAAGAAGATAATATATCAAATGTCAAATATATGTAATATTCAACATTATGTGTAAAGGAAATAATAGAGAAAATGTAGGGAGAGAAAAAAAGAAAGATTTATTGATATGGAATAGAGTATCTGGATCATGCTCTAAGAGTGTTCCTTGGGATTTTCTTCCTTTGGCATCTATCCATTAGAGGCAATCTAGCATTTCCACCATGATTAGGCCTATTACTAGCCAAAAGGGATGGTCAGTCCACTTCCTATCCTACTTCACCCAACTCCTATGACTTGCCTATACTGGCTCTACCACTCCATACTGGCACAACCTCTAAGCCCAAGAATAAATCCCTTAGGTCAAACCCCTAAAGATTACCTCAAAGACACATCTATTATTATAATGCACCCTTTAGGGTCTTAATTACAATTATCCTTTTAGGTCTTGTTATAATAATCATAACACTTGTTATGAAGAGACACCATATTTTTTATGTAGTAGCATCATTTGGGAATGGGAACATGATAGAACCCACACCAAATTGAATCTTCTTCTATACTGAAACTATTAAGAAATATTGTTTATGCTTTATGACAATCAACAACCATTGAATTAGGTGACATCTCCTTTTATTCTATATTTATGATAAATTTATGTAACTTCAATTTGGTTTAATCAACTTATTTTCATCTTTGAACTTAATATTAAAAACTAAGATGAAATTTTGTTGATTTTACTTATGAGTGACACTCATAAGTATGTAGTTTTTAATTGAATTTGGATCTAATTATTATTTTTCTTGATGATGTTTTTTACTTTGGAACTATTCCTCCATGGATACGACTCATAGGTTAGTCACAAACTAGGTGACAATTTTACAATGAATTTAATTATTAAGGTAATTCAGCACCAAACTTTCATTGGCTCGTCAATTTGCTCTATTCCTTTTCTAGAGTTTCAAATTTGGAATTTTATGTACCTATTAAAAAGACTCCACAGTTGTAATTGAGAAGGTAGTGATCCTAATTTTGAAGGAACTGCTCTGAAATATGTCAAATTTTTTTTGCTTAACCTAATTTCTCACCTTCACCCTATTAATTTTCTTAGCATCTCTTAGTTAAATTTTGTGGCATGCCCCCGTTTGATTTCTCGAAATGCCCTTATTAAATTTCTTATATTTGATTACAAGAGTCCTAATTCTATTTATAAATTTATGTAGAATAGAAGGTTTAGGTTCTATTATCAAATTAGATTCTCTATTTTAATTTTCCTAGATTCCCTAGTTTTAATTACGCAAGAATAGTAGTTTTCACAAGATAGAAAATTCTTGTAAAATCTCTACTACATTTCATTGTTGGTTATTCAAAACAATGTTTAAAATGTTTGAAAATTATTCATGTTAGCCTAGCATCATATATGCCATGTTAGTCAATTTCTCAATGCATTTGAATGGGATCCATTGGTTAGTTAGTGAGTAGAAATGTTTCCTCCAAACCCTTGGTGGCAACTTTTCCCTTTTAAACACTAGTTTGAATTTACTTAAAATTTCTGGTGCAATTTTGTGCATTTTAAAATAGATGGACATATGTGTATGCTTGAAAGGAAAAAATTTTCATTATTTTACTTGTATCCAATTTAATCATTTGTAATGTTTGTATAATGGTCTATTTCTAAATGGGAGTAGTAGTTTGGTTTGAGATTTGACAATAACTTAGAGTGCTGGTCTAGGGCTATTTTCTATGGTAATGGATTAGAGGTAATTTTTTAGAGTACGATTTTAGTTTGAGATCTAAGGGTAACTAAGTAAAAAGACATTAATTTTTTATTCATTCGGCTATTTTTCTTGCACTTAGTAAGATAACATTAAGTCCAAAAGATGAAATAGGTAGATGGCTCAAAATTCTTCATGAAGAAAGATTATGCTAATTGTGCAATACAAATAGCTTTCTATATGAATCCCATAGGTTTTTTCAATATCTAGTTTTGAAGAATAATTGATAACTTTTTTATTGTTGTTTTTAAAACTCATAGCATATATAGTTAGGTTTACTATCCAATAGGTCCATAGAGTGTAAAAACTTAATAGATGCTATAAGTTTTGAATATATGTTAGTCTTTAGCTCTTGTAGCTACCCTCAATCTTGGTAAAATTTTAGTTAATGTAATGTCCTACCATAGTTTTGACTATCTTATTCTTGGTGTCATAGTCACAGTGTTATGTATTGTTGCTACTTTTTTCCAAATTCATAGTGAATTTGTTTGATAATTATGTGTGTGAATCTTAATTAAGCTTCCTAAGAAGGAAATGTTTATGCTTTTTTTGGTCTTTTTTTCTTAATATTGTTATGTTTGCAAGGTTTACTGAATGAGTATATGTGGCAAAGTATATTATTTAGCTTTTTTTTTTTTGACTTACCAGTTTAAGAAATTCTATGAAGCCATTGATTTTCCAAATATGTCTATGAATTTAGGCACCATCATTCTTATCAATTTTAGTGCCTCTATCCCAATTTAGTAGTAAAACAAACTATATAATGGCTTTTGTATGATATGATTTTTATGCCCTAACCAAAATGTAATTACAAGTGATTTCATGTAGCCCTACATCCTTAATTAAGTGTTTCTAGGATTAAAAAAAGGAATGGACAAAACAACCCTTACTAGTGACAAGTAACAACCATAAAAATCCTCAAAGATTTGAAAAGAAACAAGCTAACATAACTTAAAGTAGGCTTTATAAAGTTTGAAGGCATAAAATTACATGATTTTTTCCATTAGTTATTTGTTTAATCTATTAATTTTCTATCTAAAATGATCTTTTACTACAATAAATACATCTCTATATTGTCTTTTACATGCAGAACGAAGTGTAAACACTATTTAGTTGATTCACATCTCTGTATTTTATTATGTCAAAAATGAGGATATATGTTATAACTGTAACTCAATGTACATGTAGTTTTACATTAGTTACACATGTAATCATTTTAGCTTCTATGTTATGGATTCTTAGTTGTAAATCCCTAGAGGAAATATATAGATAATAGTACTTTATACATTGTAGTCATTGATGCTAGTATGAACTAGTAATATTTAAGTGATGTGGACTTATAACTACTAGTCAAGGAGATTTCTTCTTTATTGAGATTTAATCTCAAATGATATGTGGAACCACCTAGTATAGATGCTTAAATAGTCCATAATGCATAATGTATCCATAGCTTTGTTATATTTGACATATACTATATATTCCTATATTTATGGCTTATTGATGTTGGTATTGCAAATCAGTCCTATCATTCTATTGAATTACAACTATTCTTCTTGGCTGCTATGGTATGCTAATATTTTATCTCTCTATGATATTATTTCTTATTATCTATCATTATTCTCTAATTTATTTTTAATTGAATTGTTAAAAAAAATAATTAAGTATTATATGAAAGATGAAAGTAAGAGCTTTTCTAAAAATCAACATTCCATGATATATTTTATATTAATATCTAAATGTATTTGTACATAGTAGAATAGGGCATATAAATTGCATATAGGTGTCTAATTCAAGTATGTGTTGAAATGTAAACATATCATCCTATTTATTATGTATTCTAATAAGCACACAATGGAGATGTTGCACAACTATGCAACCCACTAAACAGGACTATTAACTTTTTATCTAGGATATAGATTGTAGAATGTATCATATTAATTGTCTTTAGGCTTATCATTTAAGGTTGTTCAATTGACCATCCCAAATAAAAGGGACTCTTAATTACAAATTATTAATAGAAAAACTAGTTATATTCTCTTCTGTAAGCAATCAAATAGGTATTTATCCTCTAATACCACACATCAAAAGGAAAAAAACACACATGGGAAAGGTTTCACAGCCATGCAACCTATTGAAATGGGATATATATACAAAAAATCCATTAAAATTATGTTAATATCTCTATAAATAGCATAATATGTTATTTCAACTATTTTTGCAGTATCATTTAAGGTTGCATGGTTGAGCAACCCATAATTTAGGAACTCTCAGTTACTAATAATGAAAGAGAAAATCCATTGCATTCTTTTATGTAGGTAAGGAAATAGAGATGTATCCTCTAATATCACATGTCAAATGAAAAAAAAATACATGGCAAAGGTTGCACAACTATGCAACCCATTAAAATGTGATATCTATACAGCATAACCCACTAAAATTATTTTCATATCTCTATAAATAGCATAATATATCATTTAAAATGTCCTTAGAAGTATCAAATAGGGATGTACCTTTCAATACCAAATGTAAGTTAAAAAAATGCACATGGGAGAGGTTGCACAGCCATTCAACCCATTGAAATGGAATATCTATACAAAATAATCCCTTAAAACTATTATCATATCTATAGAGATAGCACATAGGAGAGGTTGTGCAATCGTACATGTTCACTTTAGATATTGTGTTCTAGATGGTATATCCCTAGACCTATCCATGCTATATTCACGTTGTTCATTTCTTCAGGTTGTACAAACATGCATGTTCTCAATCGATATGATTCACATAGCTAATTATGCTTTGATAAAGAGGAGATCGTCCTTTCTATGTATTTTCATATTGTCCTATGTCTAGTATGTCAATTAATAAACATTTGTGGTAGGACACACCTTCGATACTAGGCATACCAGTGAATAGGTTACATGTTCATGGATGATTTCCCTTGTTCATATAGACAAAACCTAGCCATGGGTAATTCCTGGAGGATGTGCAATTATGCATGTTCACATTAGATATCAAGTTCTACATGTTATAGCCTCCAAATATATCCACCTTGGTTTCCAACTCTTGCGCATATCACTTCAAATTAGCCTCACACTAGCCCTTATGCTTAATTTGGTAGAAACATAAATCTTGCGCAAGTATGCACCTATGCTAATAATAAAGCAGAGAGAGAGCTGCCATAAAAATTCACTGATATTTTTCACACTGCATTCAAAGAAACACAAAGGTATAAACAACAAAGCAATTGAGGAATGCTTGAAATTAGATAGCTAGTAGATGAGCTCCTTTCGACTTCAATGCCTCTTAGTATACCAAAAGCCTCCTTTTATAGGAGAAAAAAACCTTTACAAGTGCAAGCCAATGCACCACACACTATCTATAGTGTTCGCACTACCTTGATACATAATTGCATACACACTCACACACCATTAACACATATATCAAGATATTTCCTACTTTCTTGTAGAGAAGTACAATCATAAGGATCACGAGCTAGGTACTGTATATTCTAGCTAACATATTAATTTATCATAACTTTATTCTAATGAGTCTTAACTATGGTCAGAAGATACCACATTATAAGGGGAATCAGGATCTCCTACGAGATATGGTGTCTAGCTTTTACAACCTCGAGTAGAGAGAAAGCATATTTTAGGATCCATTTGGTGAAGGTAGAGTGTCCTTGGATGAGAGCTAGCTTGCCAACAATTTTTTTAATATCATGCACATTTCTTGTATAAATTTCTTGGTAAAAAGTAGATTCCCAAGGTTGGTTTTAGTTTCTCCTTTTCTATATAACAAATGGAAACAAGTAATAGGAAGTATATCTGTTGGCGACCGTTTGGGACGCGACCGCCAACGAGTGTCCTCGAACAGGATTTAGGTGCCTGCTGGTCTCTGGCAACACCAAGGCCCAGATACCTCCAAATAACTCAGTAGTTAATGTGAGTATGTGTGTGTGCTGTTGCGGCGTGCGGTTGTGAGAAATGTAACGATTGCGTTGTGTGTAAACTACAAATGACTTACTTTAAAGAGATTCAGCCAACTTTGCCAAGTACTGTGAGTTCTTGAAAATTTCCTATTTTGTTCAACTGCCTAGTCTACGCGGTCCTTATAATACCTACTTGTAACAAATAAAATTTTGCAAAAACATTTGAGCACAACTCCGCAATCTACTCCTAATTTTCCCCAGAGAAAGAGATAGTTCCACAAGAAAACTAGAAATAGAGCAAGATTCGATGGAAATAAGCAGAAAAGAAAAGAAAGCAGATTTGTGTAGACCTCAAATATTTAAACAAGGTAAAATGACACGAGTAAACACTTCGCAATAAAGCTATCCCAAATTCAATATCTACGAATTGTTCAAACTTCCAAGGCTCAAACAAGCAATATCTTCAAGACAATCCTATTATGCTACCAAAAATTGCTGCGTAAACTACCACGTACGAGACTCCATTTTGACTAGATAATAGATGTCAACGATTGCATTCAAACAGAACCTTTAAAAGACTTGACAATTTCTGATTGAAATACCACGAGAATTCACTTTAAAGATAAAAAGAAGCTATTCTGGTCCCATCAAAATACCAAAGATTTTCTGAACCCTCTCGACTACTGAATTGTTCAACGGCGTGACTACAAACAGAGGCTCTCTTACAACAATCCCAATAGCAGTTCCCACACGTTGCACAATAACGAAATTTACTACTAAAATGCTCTTAAGGCTTTTAAACACAAGCGCTTCTATGGCAAAATTTTAATAGAAATTTCTATCGGGCAACAAGAACAATAAGAGCAATCTAAAAATCCCAAAATTACTTGCCAAGGATGATACTATCTAAACCACTAGCTAAGCAATTTAAACAAAACAAAAAATGAAATGCATAACTCACAGGACCATGACAAAGAGGCTGAAATCTTTATTCTAGCAAGCCATCTTGCAAACAATCTTCTTTACAAATCTTCCAAGTATGATGTGTGAGACCCAATGTGATGATATCCCCCCAAGTGTGATGATGATCTCCTTTTTTTTTGTGATGATCTCCTAAGTGTGATGATGATCTCCCTTTTCTTTTTTTTCTTCCTTGACCCTTGAAGCCTTTTTATAGGGTTCCAAGGTAGGTAGGGAAGTTACATATTCAAAAATATCTTACCTATCTTCTCTCCCAAGTAACTTAGCCAACCAATAGGAGATTACTTACTAAATATCCTAGCTAACTTTACTCCCAAGTAATTGAGCTATCCAATTATAAAATTACTTGCCCAACAAGCTAGGAGATTTTTTATCCAACAAGTTAGGTAAGTTACAACAATTTTGGATGGTTGCAACCACCAAAGAGATAAAAAAGGCTAAAATTTAGTTACAAATATTATAGTTATAAATTAAAGGGATAATAGCCATATGTTCCTTTCATAAGATATTGCATGAATATCTCATAATTGTTCTATTTTTTTTCTTTTTAAATCATAAAAAATATTTTATTTCATGTAGTGATGGGGTAATAACCATGAATTTGATATATGGGCTGATATGTATAATGCATAAGTGGAGATGTAATTCATATGTTAATTTGTAGCATTCCTAATGTGATCTAATTTAATTTTATCGGGAAATTACTTGTAAGTCTTGTTTATCTAAATATTTGGTTAAAGATTAGAACTTAAGCTAGCCTAATTTAATTTAAATTCCTAAATGTCCCTAACCTATAATGATTTTATAAAAATCTAATTTAATCTTCCCCCCTTTGGAAGTAGCGGTGGTTAACTTTATACACTTCAAAATTCGGAATACCAGAAATACGAGCCCGAAGGCGAAGCCATTGATCCTGTAACCAATTTCTTGATTGAAGACGTTCCAGCAACTGCCTTCACGGGAGAATACCTTGCCGCCGGATTAGGAAACGTCACCGTGTGTTCCGTTTGGATCAGAAACTGTCATAACCTCTGGAAAATTCCTGCAATTTTGATATCAAGGTTCGAAGATTTTGGTTCTGCACTTTCGGTTATCCTCCGGTCGCGGTGGCCTGTGCTCAAATCGGCGAGCAAAAGGCAACGATTTCAAAGGCCAGATTGTTTTGATGCCCGCGGCAGATGCAACAAAATCAGCAGCAACAATGGTGGTCTTGAATGGTTCTCGGTGTTAAGGGTTTCGGGTCTCCGCATAGCGCCTGTTTTAAATTTCCGTCAGTTGAAGCCATGAAACTATTGGACAATCGGCAATACTGCAGGGATAGGGCTTTCAGCTTTTGATATTTTTTTGATTCAAAATATATCAGTGATCGCACGCGTTTTTGCTTCTTTCTTCCGGTGCTGAGCTGAGTAAAATTTTTGTTTTTTGGGCAAACTGCTCATTTTTCCTTTCTGCAAATGTATGTGCAGATGCCGTTTTAGTTGCCCCTTTTTGCTTGAGTACGCTAGTCCTTCGCTGTCTCCATTTCCTTCATGTGCGCTTGCCTTCGGATCTGATTCTTGTGTCGAATTTTTCACATTATTCAGGTTTGAAGATTGGTTCGTTCCTGCTCCAGCGGTGGCCATTATTTTTCCTGTTTTCCTTAATCGCGCTTTTCTTGCCTCCTCCATGTGCAGGGCTTTTTTTATTATTATTACGACGGCCAATCCAATTCTTTGAACCTGACCCTTTGTTAATCCGATTTTGAATAATCCGATAATGCATTTTCAACATAACAGGGAGTATATCCTTTAACAGCAAAGAATCCCATCCTTAGTCTTTTTATTTTAATTCCATATAACTTAACAACCAAACACTTCAACATATTTGCTTGCTTCCTGTCAACTCACCATATTAAACTTCAATTTTATGCCCAAGAATTGTGCTATCTTTGAAAAAAATATTCCAACTGTTCCATGTAATGGCTAAATGTGCCAACAATATCCATAGGTAACAAAATGTCATTCTCATGTAGCAGGACTATACTATAGATAATCTCCATGTTGGGCATTTCTCTAGTCATAAAGATGTCAAGGATAAGATCTTAGATATACTTGAAGAGAATTTCCAACTTTGGTCCACCAATCCTAGAAGCTATTATCTAGAATCATATTTCCCCATGGATTTACTTCAATTTTATAAACATGATACCTACTAGGCTGGTAATATGGCCAGTGGAAGACTTGTGATGGAAGTTAGGTCTAGAATTTTAACTGGCATAGTTCTACAGAGGTACAAGTTGAGATACGAGGAAAAGTAAGTAGATGTGGAGAATAGAAGTTTTTGACTTTAACTATAGCATACTAGGCTTTATTTGTTAGGATTTGAAGGAACTCATAGAAAATACTCCTATGAGAGTGTCAGATCCTCTTCTATTCTAGTGACAATATGTAGGACTCCATGTTATGTCAAGAGTAAAGAAAATGGGAGGATCTTAAGGACCATCCTTCAACTTCTAATATTTTTGCAAAACCAAAAAAAATAAAACTTTAGTAGTATCAACTATTTAATTAAGATGAAATTCTCTGGTTAAAAATTTAGCTAAACTATTATGCTTCCCATTTATATACTCATTGGTAAAATCAAAATTAGCAAGATATAGTGCCCATCTAATTAATCTAGTATGAGCTACCTTGTTAAGAGCTTTGGAGATAAAATATTTATTGAAATGCTTTAAATCACTTCTAACTATAAAGTGAGAATTTTGTAAAAATAATTTATATTTTTCTATGCCCTTTATTATAGCAAGAATTTCCTTATGGGTACTATGATAGTTTTGTTGGATCTCATTAAAATTCCCTGATGCATACCTACATACTCTTATGACTTTATCTTTTTCTTCTATAAATGTTGCACCCTAAAACTCGTATGATGCATCAATTTCAAGAATAAGGTTTCCATCTATGAGTAGTTGAAGTTTCAAAAGTTTCTTGCATTGTTCTTTTAAGTGTAGGACAGTATTTCTGTGATCTTATGTCTAGAGAGGAGGATTTTGGCTAAGTTCTTCATTGAGTAACTTTCAATCTCTCGCCAAATGTTTGTAAAATCTAGAAACATAGTTAAGAATCATTGTAATTGTGTTTTATCTCTAAGTTCATTAAGGAACTTACTAATTGATTCAAGGATATGATCTTGTAATGATATAGATCCTAGGGATATTCCAAGACCTAAAAATTCAATTGAATCCTTGGCAATTTGCATCTTTGTTAGAGATAAAACTAATCCATTTTTATCAACTAATCCAAAGAAAATATTCAAGTGTTCTAGGTGTTGCTGTGGTGTTTGACTCATTATCAAAATATTGTCTATATATATCATTATAAAGCGATATGATCCAAAGATTGCATCCATGGCTTTTTGGAAGATAGAAGGAGCTATTTTAATTCCAAAGGGTAAAACAGTCCATTGACACAATCCTCCTAGAATTGTGAAGGAAATTTTCCATATATCTTGTTCTTCTACTTGGATCTACCAAAATCTTGATTTTAAATCAAGTTTAGAGTACAGATGGATATGCAAAAATCTTTGGAATAAATCATCCTTACTTAGTATCAAGTGTTGAATTGGCTTAATGAGTTCGTTCAAGGGCTTATAATTTACTAGAAGCCTTTTCTTTTCATGCACCTGTTATGTTTGTTTATTTATGTAAAAGGAAGCACATGCAAACATACTATTACTAGGTTGAATTAATCCTTTGCCTAGCAATTTCTATATTTCCAAGTCACATTCTTTTTTGAGTGAAGGAGACATCCTAATATGATGTAATTTAGCTTTTAACTTTATATCATCTTTCAATTCAATCCCACACCAGTGTTTTTTTGTGTCTAAAGAGAGTTGGATCATCATGAGTTATAGTCAATAGCTATTTTTGTATTTCTTCAAACTTATCCTTTAATTTGTCAACACTATTAATTACCCAAGGCTTCTTTTCTAGTTTTGTTTGTTTGGGCTTTTGGAATCTTTGTTTGTAGTTGTTTATCCTAAGGAATCTATTATTGGCTAGTAAAACATAAGACTATCCTATGATATACGATTCTAATTTTTCTAGATTATCTATGCCTAACAATAGATCATATGATCACATATCATAATGGTATACTTCTATATGAAATATCTTAGTATTGCTAGTTCTAATTGGAATAATGGCTTAATATTCTAGAGGAGCTAACTGGGTATTAAATGTGACAAGTATCTTCTCTCTTTTTTCCCAGAAATGTAAAGGAATAATATGCCATCTTGCCAGTGATACTTCAACTTCACTATCTATTAAGGCATCTACAGGGTAAGACTTATAATTTTTAAATTTAATCATAAATGTACATAATGGTAAAGTAGATGTTTTCCTATTGTTATTTATAAAGCTTACAGGCACTGCATTATTTTCTTCTTGGTATTTTTTATCTTTAATAGATTTCCTCAATTTTCTTAGGCTCTCCTAATTCATTTGTTGTCCATTTGATGTATTTTCATAGTTGGGTTATTCTATGTGTTCTCAGTAATGATTCATCAAGAGGAGGTACGATTGCTTCTTTTTCTCCTCTTTCTTCTTAATTAGATTCATTCATGAATTCTAATCTTAGTTCTGAACCTATTCTGAATCTTATCTCTCTTCATTTGGTTGGGATTTTAGATACTTGAATGGGTGTTCTTCTATCAGACATTGTTGTTCATCTAATTCTTGTGTTTTTCTTTAATTCTTCATCTTAGGGACATTATCTTGTTGATGTCATTGATGGAGGTTCTTTCTAACTGAGATTCTAATTTTCCTAATTGAGTTTTAATAATTTGATAGGTTAGTTCGTGCTTTAGTGGGTCAATGGTGCTTATGTCAAAGGGTCTTTCTCATAATGATTCAAAAGTAATGGTTTCTACATCTGTAGGAGATCTCTGAGACCCATTTGTTCATGTTGTGGATAATCTATGGACAAGTCTTCTATGGTTTGTGTTGTAGTTAAAAACATCAAAATCACTGCTATTCTCCCCACACCCCTCCCCTAGGTTTGATAAAGAGGGATTAGGGTCATTAAGACCATTGTTAGAATATTTGCATTCAAGATAGATGTCAATGGGTTCAAAGATGGCAGATGGGTTGACAATGGAATCATAGTATTGCACAGATAATTGATAATGTTCAATAAAATTGGCCTAACTAAAATGTTTGGATCTTTGAGAGCAAGTACAAGCAAAGTAATTTCCTTGACATATGAAGCATTTTATTTGACCTTTTGGAAAATTTTGTTTCCTTCTCTTAAACATACCATGGATACCCTAAGTTGGATGTGGGTGAGATGACAATTTAGGTTTCCATCATTGATGTTTAGAATTCCAATGTTTACAATGTGGCTTAAAGCAATAAGAAGTTTTAGAATGGTTTTGCCATTGGTTTTTGGGATAGATTTCTTTACAAAACATTCTTCCTAATTTATGATTAATTTGTTTCATAATAGCCTGTGCATTTATATCTTGACATAATTCATGATTAACTTCTTCTATTAATTGCCTAATATAACTAAAGCTCATTTTGTCCAACATTTTCTTTCGGTATTTTATCTCTTGTTGGTATTTTTTAGTAAAAGGTTGTCGCATGGCTTCTATGAGATGTTCTTTAGTAGCCCTATTGTGGGTTAATTTTCCATGATAGTACCAATCCTTCATTTGATCTAGAAAACTGTGGACATCTTGGATTCTATGAAGTTTAGTAACAAAATACTATTCTCTACAACCAATTACATAATTATCTTTATTTCCTAAAAATTCTATAGTAAGAGCATTTATAAATAAGATAGAATGCCGATTTAATAATTTTTTTTTAATATCTACATCTACCTAGTCCCACCATCAATGAAAATTCCCAGTAAAGTTAAAGACAACATTCTGTATCGCATGCTTCGAGGTTTTCTTATCTAGAGCAACCTATTGATCTATAAAACCTATGATTTTATCAATAATTTTTTTTCTTTCCTGGAACAAGCATTTATCTAGATTGAATTTAGGTTCTCTTTCACTAATCATTTTGGCAGTTATTATATTATAAGCTTTAGGCACTTGAATATAGATCTTAGGATTTTTCAAAAGATTCTCCTCTTCAAAGTCATGATCTATCTTTTGTGTTTTATTTCCCTCATCATTAGTGATGACCATTGGTCCAGATGTTGATTCTTCATTAGCATTCACCCTAGTTTTCCTTTCTAATCTCTAGTGTATTTTGATCTATGATCATGTAGAGAATTAGGAGAACCAATATTGGTATCATAATTTGGTATGGTGTTTAAATCTTCTTTTGTTTTAGGATTTTCTTTTGCTTTAAGAACCCATTTCTTTTGTAGATGGTTTATACTTTCTAAGACCTTATCTATTTTTTCGTAGGTTTTTGTTATTTTAATATCCATAGTGTAATGGTGACTAATTAAATTACTAATCTTTTCATTAGCCCAATTTTGTAGTCTAAAGGTGTTTGTCAAAGGGTCTATGGATAATTTTTGGAAGAGGTAATGGGGTTTTTCTATTTTTTGTTTAGACTCTTCAAAGGTATTCATACTAATTCGTAATAGAGCATCACATTCTGCACAATGGTATTGGTGATCATACTTTACCATAGACTTATGAGTACATGGCTCAAATTCACTACTTGAACCAATAGTTTTAGTTTCTCTGTGGTCCTTTGAACCTTCTTGAAGTTGTTTCCCTTTGTCTTCCTTTGGTTTATCATATGTTTCTATGGAGGCTTTTCCTAGAAGTTAATCTACATCATAATTAATCCCTAATTCTTTGAAGATTCTTCTAATCGAGGCTTCTATTTTGGCATCATCTTTAGGCATGTTAAAATATCTTCATCCTAGGATTAAGGCAAAAGGATTTTTAATTACACATAAGATTCTTTTTGTGATGATTCACCCTATTCTAAGGGGTAGAAGGGATCTATCTCTGAAAACTTGTAAGTTTTCAAACTTAACTTATAATACCTTTTTCCTAGATTATGACTTGATCGTTTAGGTATTACATGTTCATAAAAGTCTTCTAGGGTATTATCTAGCTGAGGATAAAGGATGTGAGTGGGAAAAATCTCAATATATAGTGTTGACCCATATTCGATATTTGTAGCTCCATAAGATAGACAGTTCTCCAAACAGAAGGAATGTTTTTAGGCTAATGCTTTGAAACAACTTAAACACTAATCTGGTGCCTATTATTACATATATGCTACCATGCTTCATGTCTAAAGTGATATATACTATTACCATTAAGCTATTAGTTAGATTATGGTCTCGTAATTACAAGGTAAAGTTTGGGAGGGTTACAACCAAGGCATCCTTTAGATTGAGTTATTATGTCATCCTTGAAGCTTTTAAAAAAATGATCAACTAAGGTGATCTAGTAAGGTTTTTTTAGCCTATAATTGAAATTAGGATGAATATGGATGTCAAGCTTAGCAATGTGAATGTAGTTATGGCCTGAAACAATCCATTTCCTAACCTCCCCTAGAGTGAAAAAAGAAAGAGTGATGGCTTGAAGAACAAAACCACTAATTTCAAGCTTACATTTGAAAAAATGCATGGGACTAAGAGATTCGAGTGGAGTAAGTTTGGAAAGTAGATAAATCTCTTGCTATTTAGGAAGGGGAAAAATACTAGAATGTGAAGAAGTGTTATAAAATTTCCATGCTCTATTTACATGGTGCATGATGGACAATGGTAACTAGTTTTTATCCCTTGAGGTTGCACAAACATGCATGTTACTGATCAATACGATTCATAGAGCTAGTTATGCTTTGATAAAGTAAAGATCATTCTTTCTTTGTATCATGATAATGTACTATGTGTAGTGTTTCAATTAATAAACATTTATGGTAGGACACACATTTGATACTAGACATACCGTTGAATGGATTACACGTTCATGCATGATTTCCCTGGTTCATATAGATAGAACCTAGCCATGGGTAACTCTTGAAGGGTGCACGATCATGCATGTTCACTTTAAATATCATGTTCTAGATGTTATAACCCCAAAACTTGTCCACCATAGTTTCCTTCATCTCTTCTATGGTAAGAATGTCCATGATCTATTTACATGGTTCATGATGAACAATGGTAACTAATGTTTATTTCCTAAGGTTGCATGAATGTGCATGTTTCCAATTGATACGATTCATAGAGAAAGTTATGCTTTGATCAAAGGGAAATCATTCTTTCTATGTATCATGGTATTTTCTTGTGTGTAGAATGTCAGTTAATAAACATTTGTGGTAGGACACACATTTGATACTAGGCATACTAATGAATGGTTTGCATGTCCCTGCATGATTTCCTTAGTTCATACATAAAGAACCTCACTATGGGTAATTCCTAGAGGATGCAAAATTATTCATGTTCATATTAGATATCATGTTCTAGATGATATACCCCCTACACCTGTCCAACTTGATTTCCCCCATCTCTTATATGGGGTAAATATCCTTACTCTATTTATGTGGTTCATGATGGATTATGGTAACTAGTGTTTATTCCTTGAGGTTGCACAAACGTGCATGTAAATAGATATCATCTTCTAGATGATATACCCCCTACACATGTCCAACTTTATTTCCCCCATATCTTATATGGGATGAATATCCATGCTCTATTTATGTTGTTGATGATGGACGATGGTAATTGGTTTTTATTCCTTGATGTTGGATGAAAGTGCTTGTTCCCAACCAATATGATTCACAGAGCTAGTTATTCTTTCTATGTATCATGGTATTGTCCTATATGTAGCTTATTAGTTAATAAACATGTGTGGTTAGACACAAATTTGATACTATGCATACTGATGAATGGGTTGCATGTCCTTACATGATTTCACTAGTTTCTAAAGAGAGAACCTAGCCATGGGTAATTCTTGGAGGATGCACAATTGTGCATATTCACATTTGATATCATTTTCTAGATGTTAAACCCTCTAACCTATCTAACTTGATTTTCTAGATGAGCACATATCTAACATTTGGAAGGATAATCCTTTTATGCTTACTTTTCAATTTAAATCATTGAGGTTACAAAACCATGCATATTCACTTTAGATATCATGTTCTAGATGTTATACTCCCCAACACCCCCCCCCCAAACTAAAACCTATCCATCACTGTAGGGGTTTCACATGATCATATATCTAACATTTGGAAGGATAATCCTTTTATGCTTACTTTTCAATTTAAATCATTGAGGTTACACAACCATGCATGATCTAGATGATATATCTTCTAAACCAACTCAACATATTAGATCTATTTCATTAGATAAAGAGATGATATCATGGTCTTTGAGGTTTCACATTTGCGCATGATTTTTTTTTCAAGATTATTAATATTGCATAAGAGGAATCACGTTCATGTTCAATTAAATTTATAAAATTAACATCACTAACCATTAGATTTCAATGATTTATTTATCCTATTAGGTTGAAAACCCTACTACATCACATGTTCTTTTATTTGGTTACATCATAGGATCAAATAGGTAGAATAGTTCAGAATGTCAAGATGCAAATGAATGATGCTGAATCATGGTATATGATTAATTATAAGCCCAAGGGAAGACACAAGGATATTCATATTTTTGTAAAGGTAATGGACAAAAATTTCTTTAAAGATGAAGGAATTATGATTATTTCTTCTCTAGAGGATAACAATATGATTTATATTCAATCAAAGAAGTTGATTTCTTCCACAAGGGTTATACTTCATGGTGGTAAATTTCTTCTTGCTACATTGGACATGGATAGGACTAGATCATGTACTACCATGAAATGATATGAAGTAAATAGGATTAAATCTAACCAAAGTGAGAGTGAAGTTGTAGGACTTTTAAAGAGATTCCTATGATAAAGAACTACTTTAAGAACTTCATTTATAGTTCTCTATATGAGGAATCATATGATTCAGCTGTACAACTCATATAACAATCTACTACTAACACACCAACTAAGATCTCTTTCAAAGCATCTTACAGTGTCTATAGAGGGATCATTCTCGATAACTCCATTTAACTCAAAAAAGAAATCTGAATCAAGAAGTAAGAAGGTTGTTAAAGTAGCTAAAAAGGGAATCAAGGTTGCAAAAATTGAGCATGTGTTTCCATCCTAATTTCTTAACTAGCTATCAAGTTAAAATTGACAGATGCACTTAATAACTTGATAAGTACAAAATCAAACTAATGAATATGAAATATGTTAGGGAGCTTTTATCTTCAATGTCTAAGAATCATGTTGCTATTTTTTAAGACTATATCGTAATGGCCTATAAGGTATCTAGTGGTAATGGATTTACTCCTTTACATGGTACAGATCTCAAAGCTGACGATGTCTAATTTTGGATTCTTGATGGTCAATACTTAATTTAGGTAGCCAAAATTTTGTTGGAGAGAGATTATGTGAAGTTTTAAATAACCATTACCAAGTTCATCATTCCAAGATTCTAAAGGCAAAGATCCCAGTCTCTGTAATAACAAAAATCTATTATTCTCAAAATTAGGTACAAGAAATGAAATATGACTCATCATATATAGAGATGGTAAGGAATACTAGAAGCTACCTGGCACAAAATAACATCCTCAAACTATCAAATAGATGAATTTTGAAAGAGCTAGTGCCAATTTACAATAGCCTCAAATTTATATTGAAGTTAATTTACTTGTTTCAACTTATTAGTGTTTTTGATAATATAAATTATATCATTACATATTGGTGGTTTGATATCTTACACTGTCCCAACATTCAAGGCTTTACTTGAAACAAAATTATTTCTTCATATAGATGATGCACTATTCAATAAGTGGAATAAAATACTCACAATGTCTATGAATGATATCCTATAATATTGTCCTATGATTTCATCAAATAAAAACTTCAAGGAAAATAACCTAAATAATTTGAGTGCTAATATTTTCCACCCACTGCAGGTCCTACAATTACATCAAGTTGAAAAATGTGCTAACTGTTGCGACCGAAAACGTTGGTGGCTGGAACACTAAGAGGTTGTCGAGAGAATAATTTAACCCCAGATCCGTGCGAGGGCCATGCTAGAGAAAATAGAAGTGGGGTGCCCTGAACGGTCTGGTCGATCAAACAGGGGCTTCATAAATGTATCTTAACCTTATGTAAACGTTTGTTTTAGAAGCAAGATACGTGAGATGAATCGATGATCAATAAATGTAAGATAGAAAAAATAGTGCGAAACAATGATTATAATGAAGAAATAGCAAAACAAACTCGGGTCAGAAAATGCACCACCCCAAGATCGTAGATTTGATTCTTTGCCTCGTTTGAAAGGTGTACAATAGGTTATGCAATGCTAGAGAGACACTGAATGAGTGATATAGTCATAGCTCTTCTACTTTCTACTGATCTAGTTGCTAGGATGTCAAAATTCTTAACTTATAAAGGGATGTTTGGAGAAAACCAGAGAACTCAAAGATAACTAGAATGCTCAACAAAATGCCAACTATGCCTTCTAAAAGCCAACTTAAAATCCAACTGCAAAAAAGCTAACTCTATTTGCCAAAAATCCAATCAAGAAGCTAACTAGTCAACACAAAAAGCCAACCAGCCAACTACTCTTGTCAACACAAAAAAGCCAACCAATTTTCTTTTTGCTAACAATCTGAATTTCTTTTGCCAACCTCCCAAGCTTTATTTGTTGGGGTATTTATAGGGCCAGGAGCAGGAGAGAGATATGGTCTAGCTACCATGTGTCCTGGACCCCACAAGATGTTGTTATGTCTATACCGTGTAGGTATGCAATGCTAGATGTGAACTTTGCTACACTATCACTATACCATCGGAACTGCACGTGTCGAGATCTAGTGTGCTAACAAGGTGAGAAAAAATGGAGCTTATGCCCCAGGACTACATCTTCCCTACTCTTACGAGCAGGGTCAAGTGTACGAACAATGTTTTGGGGGCTAACCAGGGAGTGTGCAAGATGGACTGAAATTGCTGATTTTGCCAAGGAGGTGCCAGAGTGAGAAAGATTGTTGTCAACAAGTCCTAGAGTTACCCGAAGATGTCTTGATGCTTCTGTACCAGTGTTGCACTACTCACTCTATTGAACACATTGATGTAGTGTAAGTAGCTACTTGCTATGCTATGCTACACTACATAGGATAGCATAGCATAGCCACTAATCTTGACTAAAATTTACGTTGGAGCTGAAGAGCATTTGTTTGCAACTTTCGTCCTTCATGCGAGGGAGCTTCTTAACTCGCTGAACTCATGTTTGGAATGTTTCTCTTACCTTTGCATCGTTGCTATGCTGTGCTATGCTATGTAGCGTAGCACAGTGTAGCAGCTAGCGTATCATGCATCCTTATTTAATTCGCCAATTTCTAACAAGAAACATTACTTGAGGTCTGAAAACTAAATGGGGTAGGGAGTTTTGGAGGCTGAAGTCTTGTCAAAGTGTCATTTTCTTGTTGGAATTACTTGTCAAGATGGGCCTTTCTACTTTGGTTTTGCTACGTTGTGCTACACTACATAGCATATCACTTTGTGTTGACTAAGTCCTACCTTGTCTTCATAATCATTTTGTCACTTTGCACTTGGATGCTTGAGCAACTATCTTTCAACGCTTGCTATGCTACATAGCGTATCGTAGCGTAGCAGACTTCTTTACTAGAAAACTTGTCGAACTATTTTACTCATCCCAAACACTTTTGACAACTCCTAGCATAGTTTCTGGGTAGACTGTCAGTCGAGTCAATTGTCTAGTTGGGCAAGCTAGAGAGTCCATCGAGCATGTCAGCTCTGGAGATGGAAAACTTGCCGAACTGGATAGTCCAACCTTAGTGCCTACATTTTCCTGCTGAATTGTCATGACACTACACTTGTGAAAGTTCCTTGCCTAAATTCCAAGACCCTGTTAGAGCATGAGGATCCTAAAATTTTATGGTGTTTCACTAGCCCCTCTTTGTCGACGTCTGGAAGATCCGCCC
>MNCI01008558.1:75979-92877 GCA_015680685.1 Gnetum montanum
ATGCCAGTTTATAGTTGTAGCAGACTATGGATGCTTACCTTGCCAATACATTAGATGTAGTATGGCTTTAAGTATAAGTGCTTCACTAGATTTGCAAACTCTCTACCATCCATGTCTGCCAACTTGAAGGCTCCATTCTCATAGGCTTTTGTGACTATGAATGGACCTTCCTAGTTTGCCGAAAACTTGTCTACATGCTCACAGACAACTTTGAGGACTAGGTTTTCCTTTTTTATAGGTCGTTGATGTAGGTTTGCATGATGTCTTTCCCACTACTTGTCTTGATACCATTTGATATGACCCAGTGTCTATGCACGCTCTTCCTCTAGGGAGTCAAGGTCAATGATTCTTGACTTGTTGTTCTGGGCCTCGTTAACAATGCTTGAAAGGATCATTTGCAGTGATGGGACCTGCAATTCAAGAGGTAACAATGCTTCAGATCCATAAACTAGGCTATAGGGAGTCTTACCTATAGCCATCCTACACATCGTACGGTAGGCCCACAACACGTAGAGGATTTGCTCGTGCCATCGCCTCTTGTTATTGCTAAGAATTCTTTTAAGCAAGTTGATGATGGCCTTATTTGTGGCCTCTGCCTGACCATTTTCTTGTAGGTAGTATGGTGATGAGAAATATTTCTTCATGTCAAGGTTGCTACAAAAGGTTCTGGTTTCCGCACTATTAAACAATGGCCCATTGTTTGTCATAATAGTCATGGGAAGACCAAACCTTATTACGATGTTGTCTAAGATGAAGTGGCAAACCTGTTGGGATGTAGTCTTCCTAAGGGGGATAGCCTCTGCCCACTTCGTAAAGTACTCGGTGGCAGTAATGATGAAGTTATGCCTTGTGGAAGACTTAGGCGTTATGGGTCCTATGATATCTAGTCCCCATCATTGGAATGGTCATGTGATCTACATAAGGTGCAACTCAGTAGGTGACACGTGTATAAGGTTTGCATGACATTAGCATGTGTCACATGTTTTGACTTTAGCAAAGAAATCTCGTTCCATGCAAGGCCAATAATATCCTAGGCGTCTGATCTTTACTGCCATGGCCCTCGGAGCTATGTGTCCTCCACATAGTCCTTCATGGACTTCTCTAACAATTTTTTGTGCCTCCTCCCCACCAACGTAAGTTAACAGTATTCCATCAAAGGAGCGCTTACATAAGGTATTATCTCCTACAAGCACATACTGTCGTGCTTGCTTCTGAATTGCATCCCTTTGAGTGGATGTCAAGCCATGTGGGGGTTCACCATGCTGCAGATAGGCTTTCATATTAATGTACCACTCTTGGGTGTTGGTAACACTTACAAAGGCCACGTGTACTACTTGGGTGATAGGGTCTATGCATTTTATTATCGAAGCAGGTAAGGTTGCAAAGAGGTGTGGCGGCACATTTAACGCTAACGTAGCCAAGGCATCAGCTACGATGTTTTCACTGCATGGCACATGCTAGATGTCTGTCATGGTGAACTATTTCAACAAGTTTTTGGCCAAATCACAGTAAGGCTGTAAGTGTGAAGCTTTACAGGCGTAGACTTCAATGATTTGATTAACAACAAGTTGAGAATTGCCTCGGATTATCAAATGTTGAATTTTTAATTGCTGGGCTGCTAAGAGAACCCTAAGGAGTTCTTCATACTCAGCTACATTGTTCCTACAAAGGAACGTGAAGTAGTAGGTAAAAGATTGAACGTCCCCCGAGGGGAATGTAATGACGACAGCAACACTACCACCTCGCATGGCTGAGACACTGTTGTAATGCAAAATGGCCTCGAAATGCAATGGCACAAGGTTGATATTGCCAACATGTTCATCAGGGAATTTGTGTTCTATGGTTGCTTGATCGTCAATGGGTGAGGTTGCAAGCTGCGTAGCTATCACTTGTCCTTTCATTGATGACTGGGCCACATAGTGTAAATCGAATTCCGCTGTTATTGCTTTCCATTGTGCTATCCTGCTACTTTCATATAAGTTGTTTGTTATAGCCCGAAGTAAGTTGCTTTTGCATAGGATGTTCACTTGGCTATGGAACAAGTAGTGTCTCCACTTTTTTAGTGCAAACACTAGGGAGAGAAAATTCCTTTCCACTTCATTGTATTTGGCTTCGTATGCGATTAATGCATGGCTCAAGTAATAGACTAGGATTTTGGAGCCATCTTCTATTTTTTGGCATAACAGTGCTGCGATAGATGTGTTTGAGGTGGTAAGGTAGATGTAGAAAGGCTTATCCCTTTGTGGTGGGTAAACAATTGGGAGGTGTAACAACTCTTTCTTTAAATCATCGAAGACTTGTTGACACTGGGTTGTCCACTCAAAGTTAACCCCTTTCTTTAGTAAGTGTTGCATGAGGTGTAACTTGTCAGTCAACCTTGCTATAAACCTTCTAATGAACTTCATTCTACCTTGCAACCCACGTAATTCTTTAAGGTTAGTAGGGGGTGCTAGGTTAATGATGGACTTAACTTTGTTAGGGTCCACTCGTATTCCAGCCTCTGATACTACAAACCCTAGCATGCATCTAGTTTTGACTTCAAAAAACATTTCTTTAGGTTAAGACGCAAGTCATGCTTGTGACAACACTTGAGGACTACCTCCAGATCTATGGGATGATCGATAGCTGCCTTAAACTTGACTACTATGTCATCCACATAATCGTTGAGTCTCTCTACAAGGTAGTCGCTAAATATGTAGGTCATGGCTCGTTGATATGTTGCTCTGGCATTCTTTAAACCAAAGGGCATCATAGTATAACAAAATGTTCCCCAAGGGGTCGTGAATGTACTTGTCAACTGATGCTCTAGATTTATGCGAATTTGATTATAACCTGAGAACCCATCCATAAAGGATAATAATGTATGACCATCCCTAGTGTTAATAAGTTGGTCGATACTCGGCAACAGGAAGTCATCTTTAATCATTTCTTTATTCAGATCCCAGAAGTCTATACAGATTCGTATACCTCCCATTTTCTTAGAGACTACAATGATGTTTGATATCCATTCCGAGTAATTAACCGCGCGAATGAAGCCTGCTTGGTATAACTTGGTGATTTTATCATGTAAGGCTAGTGCAATTTTTTAGTTTAATTTTTTGAGCCTTTTGTTTAACCGATTTGACATGTGGGTCCAATACAATGTTATGTTGTATTAGCTATGGGTGCAAACCCAGCATGTCATTGTAAGACCATGCGAATACCTTGATGTTGTCTTGAAGGACTCTGGATACATCCTTTTGCATTTGTTCATCTAGGAGGGAACTTAGTTTTAGTGTCTTTACTTCCCCCTAGATGTCTTTACTAGTACTTCGATGAGAGGGTCATCAGTCACGTCCTCGACCTCTAAGTCTAAGGCTTGGACCAAATGTTGGAGCCAATCTAGGGATGTTTCTAGGGATGCTACAATGTTATCAATAGATGGAATTCTAGTCTATCGACTCTAAGTTTAGATATCTTGCAAGCTTTCCATGAGGACTTGTCAAGGTTAAAGGTGAGTGTAGATCTCACTGCATGGCCATCTTGTTCAACCTACCACCATAAGAAAAAACCTTGGTCAAGTGATACCTGTTTGTAGCTATGGTGCATAATAGTAAATATTTGCAAAGCAATAATAAAACATGTAATGATTGTCAGATATTTCGCCAAGTTCATAGGTTACCAGTTTAAGGTCTTAGCGGACCGCGAGCAGGTTCGAACATGTAATTAACTTTGCCAGTTTAAGGTTGTGGTGGACCATTAACAAGTTGTAAAGGTATCAGTTACTAGTTTAAGGTCTTTGCGGACCGTGGCATGCGGGCTTCATACAGGTAGGTTGTTAATTTAAGGTTGGATGAAATTTTCAATTACGCCCACCTATTTCCAAATAATAATGCTACGCTATTGCAGGTTTTCGACACAAAAGTGCTACGCTACATGGGGCATCCCACATTACCCAAGGTGCCAAAATGGCAACTTCTTTTCACCACATTAACTATAAATAGGGGTTTACCCCTTGTAAAATTGTCGTTTTCGTTGTCAGATAGCAAAGCCACATCTAGAGCATAGCGCAATCGTGCCGAGAGAAAGCAAAATGGTCTAGCATAGTAGCTGACAATATTTGCGAGTGAAGCAATGGTGCCTAAAAATGAACATAAGCATCAAGGACTCGCTAAGGTGGATGAAGTCAAGGACACTTTGGGGCACTTGACCCAGGCGCACGTTGAAGTGCAAGAGGAGGCTCTGTCTACTCAGTAATTTGTTATGATGCCTTTGTTTTTTAGACTTATGCAATTGTTATTGTTGAAATTTGCATCTTTTGCCACTGGTTTTGGTCACCGTTTTGGCCGCTACACTGCCGATGTTGCTAGTTGGTCACAACGGCTGTTCAAATGCTGTCCTATAGCTGCATGTGATATGACTTCAGCCACCATTTCCGCGATTGCCTTGTCGCAGGGATTTGAGTGAGTTTGAGCAACTAGCGCATGACTAGCGTAGTGCGCCATCCTCAGGAGGGTTTGGCCGTCTATGTGATTTGACAAATGTGACATATGTTTACCGTAATACAGTGCAAATTATCTTGTACATCCGATTTATGGTTGGACGGCTATAGCACAGTGAACTCTTACTTCTCTGCACTTTGTAGTGTTTTTATTGCGATATTCCTGTACATCGTGAGGTCTTTGGGTTCGTTGCCTTACTACGTTGTTGAATCTGCAATACCGTTACATTGTTAAATTCATCTTTTGTTAAGTTTGCCATATTGCTATGCTTGTCATAGTGATGTGTTAATTACGTTGATGTATTGTTGCATGTCTATCTGTTGCTGTTCATTTGTGTCATTACGTGTCATCTAAGCGTTGTTGCATTGTGTAAGGTTTGATGGCCATGCTACGCTGCAAGGCTTGCTTTTTTATTGTTTGTTTTTATTGTGTATTCTTTTATTTTTATTTTTTGCAACTATGAAATCATGTTCCACTACATTCAATGAAAATGTAATGCTACGCTATACGTGATCAAAGGGTTACGCTATGCTACATGTAAACTTTTCTCGTACGTAGTGCTAAAGTTTGGTTTTTTCATTGTGCAGGGTCATGCTGAAATCCATTTTGATTGTCCTGTAGATTGTAGGAGTAGTGTGCTGCCTTAGCAAATCGGTGGCCAATGTCCCTCCTCCCCATGCATGTGTGGAGTGGCAGGCGGGCTGGTTTTGGGAGGGTGCACAAGACTTCCTACAGTTCCTACTCCAAAATTTTAGTGTGATTATTTGGTCACACTTGTCAGCGGAGACAGCAACCACAATCATAGAAACCCTGTTGCCTGGGGCAAACCGTGGAATTCTGAAATTTTTTCTAATGGGTCAATCAGGGGTGAGCAGGCGGAAGGTTCCAACCAGCATCCAAAGAGCCTGAGATGCTTAAGTTGGATTTGGGAAATGCCTGAGTATAAGTTCTATCACTTATACAACACATTGTTTATGTCCTGTCACATGGGCACTTGCTTTCAGAACCCACCTGAAACCATTTACTATGTTGGCGGGTGAGTTCTACGATGGTATTTTGTTATGTTGTGTAATCAATACTATGCTAGACATAGGTGTTAACAGTGTAAATGTGCTTATTTTTGCTAGGTTTTTTGTTGGCAAGATTGGTCTCCACGGTGACACAAATGCCTTGACGTTGGCCCAGATGTCCCTACAGGAGTTTTCCTCTACTGGGAATGTGCACACCGACATAATAGGCCAATTTGGGGCTGAGTTCAAAACCTATCCAACCCAATATTCCCAATCTTATGGGAAGTTTAAAGAAGTCGGTTGCTTTGATAGGGAATGGACATCCCTCAGGCCACTCACCGTTGAGGACGTGTTGGTGGATCTCCCACCATTTCCCATGCCGTTTAAACCTAGTACACTAAAGTGTGAATTCACTGTTACATGTTTGAGTGATGTTTACTTTTTGCTAATCCTCTATTTTTTATTTTTGTTTTTTTTTTTTGGAACCATTTTAGTGGCAAAGAAATCCCAGGAGGTGACTACGATGGCCTCCCGGCATAATGACACCAACCTCTTTTTTAAGTATGAGGAGGTGGAGGAGATGAAGGGTCATAGTGTAGCTACCGAACATTTTATTTAAATTCAAAGAATGTTATAGACATTATTATTTTGTGAAAGAAAAATTGAAATATGAAGAGGTTAATTTTGCTTATGTGTTATGTGTTGTACTTATTTTTATTTTATTTTATTCTCTTTTTATTTATGAATTGAATTTGTTAGGAGCATCTCGTTCTAGTTTTAGGCCATTTCAGGCCATTGATAGTTTTAAGTCATTTCGGGCTATCACTAGTTTTAGGCCATTTCGAGCCTTTGCTAGTTTTAGGCCATTTCGGGCCGTTAGAGGATGGTAACGAAAAATTTTGCTAGTTTTAGGGCTTGGCGGGCCGTGGTATAGTGTAAATAGTAGATGTAATGTGATTGGTTTAAAGAATGAATTAAATACTTAGTGTAGACGAGTGAACGTGAAGCAAAGACAGAGAAAACGCATAATGAGCATTAATTGGGTAAGGAGTAGTGGAGTTCTTACACTACACGAGTAACGATCATCCTCGCAACTGCTTTCTAACCCATCGTGGGCTTGGCGACATGTAAGGCCAAGAAGCTTTGTTGTGGTATTCTTCTACGTCGTCGTCTATCACTTAAAAAGGTAATTCAGCCCATGCAGTTTCATTTTCTGAGCCGGCATCTTGTGCCGGCTCTTTTGTCAAGTAATTGGCTTTACTGAAGATAGGTGTTTCATTCTTAGAGGTTATGACCTCTGAACTTTGCTCCATATTGATGTTGTTTATCGCCTAGGTTGCCACTTCATCGTTGTGAATCATCACCTCCCTGCCCGCATAAGGCAGATGGATTTCTTGGCATATGGATGAAGAGACGGCCCTAAGTTGGGCTAACCATGACCTCCCCAAGATCAGCTTGAACCCAGGCATCTCTTCCACCATAATGAATGTTGCATTTGTAGGGAACTGGTCCCTTGCCATAAGGTTAATGTGGACAGTGCCTTTCACCACTACCCACGCTCCGTTAAATGACTTCAGACATGACATTTTCATGGGTTTGATTTGGTCCACCAAACCCAGTTTTCCACTATAGGGAATGGGATGACATTTTTAGTAGCCCCGTAATCAATTTGTACTCTTTGAATCTTGTGTTGACCGACCCGAATTGTGATGAACAAGGGTGTTGTCGTCACCTGACCCTTTTCAAGGTCATCCTTAATGGACTCGTCATGGAATGTTAACTGAGATGGGGATGGTTCTTCGAGCGTAGCAAGAAGCATAACCGCATGGATTTCTTTTTCCTCTGCTAGCATGTTTTCGTCAACGGGTATGGACATTAACATGAGAATGAAATCCTCACGATGTGCTATAGAGGTCATTACTAGATCGTATAGGCTCAAGGTTGTGTTCTTCTATTTTAGAGCCTGCTTGACCTAAGTAAGGGCATCTAGGAGGTCCCGTCCACTTTCTGGTTGCTTACCGCCCTTCTCCTCCTCCATTTGTCCTAGAAAACAAATTTCTCGAGGAGGAACGGTTTCAAGTCTGGGGCTAGACCCTTTTGGGGAGGTGGTAATAATCGCGTGTGCATAGTGGAGTTAACTTTTGATGATGAGGTGGGCGTAGATGCAAAGGACGAAGGGGCAGGCTCAGAAGGACTTGGGGCAGTACATTCCTTGGCCATTTCATCTATCAAACACTCCTCCCATTTTCTTGAATGGAAAGGCTACGATGCCATCTTATGTTAGCTTTGTGGGATGGGGGCAGTTGAGTGTTTTGGCCCCCTAATAATGAATGGTGTTTGCAGTGCTAGTGTAGGCGACAGTGCAGATTTGGGTGCAAAGGGTGCAGGGGTGGATGTCCGAGGAGGAACTTGAGAAAAAATGGTCGTTGTGGCATCTTTTTTGTGGCTGCTGGTGTCGCTACGCTACATTGAGGTACACAAACCACAAACGACTACTGTGGCGGTCCCAGATTACCTTCTACACCAATCATGTTCATAACATACCCTGCGTTGTTAGCGTTGAGGGGGTCTTTGTAAACATGCATGGATTGATTCTCAGGGTGGACAGGGTTACTTTCGTCCAGCACCAACTTCCCTTGATCAATCATCCATTGAATTTCATCTTTTAAGGCTACAAAGTAATCCGTGTCGTGACCACAAAGTTGATGGTAGTAACAAAATAGTTCCAACCTGAAGTTCTTAGGAACTGGAGGCTCGTTGGGCATAAGCAAGGAGGGATTCTTAAGGAGCTCACAGTACCATTGATTCCATTTGGTTTTCTCCTCTAACATCCACTTATGTTGGATGTACCTAGCCCCTAGAAATTACTTTAGAAATTTTGAAGGCTTGACGGGTAGAGGCATGTACTTGGAGCGATCTTTACGCTCGAAGTTGGGTTTAGCCGAGGTGGGTACCTCTGGTGCTAACATGGAAGGTTGGGCAGCGTTACTTGGGCTAGGCGCGGGATTAGTTGTCATTGCAGCTGCTTTCTTGTTATTATTGCTATTGGGCTTTGGCCTCGTTGGCCACGATGGCCACCATGGCCGTTACGGCCTTGCCCTTTTCTTTGTCCTTTTTGGTGTATGTGTTTTTGTATGCAACATAGGCCAGGTCCTTACTAGCTTCGGCCACATCTTGAATGCTCTTTGTCTGGGCAAAATCTTGACTAAGAGAGCATGGAGCCAGGTAATAAAACTTGCAGGACTTGGTATGCTTGGTGGTAAGGGTAAGATGACATCTGGTGGGGCTACAAAGTAGGGACCAAAGAGGCTAGGGTCCACCATGTAGTTGGGACTGGGCCTACTGCTGATGGTGGAATAGGTGTAGAAGACGGAATGGGAGCGAAAGCTCCATGTAGCTGTGAAGCAGACGCAGTGTGTACGTAGGGTATCATAGCCGTAACCGACACTTAATATGAGGATGAGACAGAATGAGGAGGGAGAGTGCCTAGGTATGAAACTGAGGGAGGAGCATGTTGATACGCTAAGGGTGTAGGATGGCTGCCCATGGCTAATGAAAACGTGGGTTGAGGTGGATTTGTGGCAATCACAAAGGGAGCCGTCGTGAAAAGAAAGTTTTACTTGAAGGCCATAGTGGAAGGGATGGTCGCTGGATAATTTTAGCCACCCCCTCGAATAAGGATTCTAGGTCTTCCTGCCCATCCTGAAATGCTTCATCGTAATGGGATGCTATGTCCTGCTCCCTAGGCTTACTGAGTCATAACAGCTGATCAAAGATCGACTAATACATCTCCATCAGGGAGATGGCAACGTTGGGGTTAGGGACAAACTCCCTCCCATCTCAATAACGGAACTCAAAACTACCTTTGTGCTAGAGTTCTTGGTGGTCCAGGGGCAGATATACCTAGATCTTTGCGCAGATAAAGTCGTAATTCTCTACGTCTTGTGCCAAGAACTCAGGTAACAAATGTCGAATCCTAAGGGACTGACGTAGCATCACCACCGAGCTACATGGCCGCTTAGCACCCATGGTGCTTTGGGCCAAAAAAAGGAGCCTCAAGGCTCGAGGTGGAAATAGTGGTTATTTTTGGAATCATCTTGCATGGGAAATGCGGAGATTGCAAACCAAATATACAAAGATCGATGGGAAATGGGAGGCTTTTCGTCCTGCCGGGTTCCAAAGGAACTGTCGTTGCGACCAATCTACACCACATGATGTGTAAACAACCACAAAAGGATGTCACATTTACACTAGTGCATGACAGGGTACAAAGAGTGTGCGGGACTACCTGTAAGACGCAGAAAAGGCACAAAAAGGCCCTCCTTCTAGCACCAAAAACTGTTGTGACTGAAAACATTGGTGGCTGGAACACCAAAATGTTTCTAGGTGAATAGTTTAATCCTAGATCCATGTGAGGATCGTGCTGCAGAAAATGAAAGTGGGGCACCCTGAACGGTCTGGTCGATCAGATAGGAACTTGGTTGATGTATCTTAACCTTACATAAACATTTGTTTCAAAAGCAAGATACGTGAGATGAATCAATGATCAATAAATGTGAGATAGCAAAAATAGTGCAAAATAATGATTATAATGAGGAAATAGCAAAATGAACTCGGGTGAGAAAATGCACCGCCCCAAGGTCACAGATTTGATTCTTTGCCTCGTTTAAAAGATGTACAATAGGTTATGCAACACCAGAGAGACACTACTTACAACGAGCGGTATAGTCTCAACTCTTCTACTTGTCGCCAATCTATTTGCTAGGATGTCAAAATGCTTGACTCACAAAGGGATGTTTGGAGCCAACTAGAAAACTCAAAGATAACTAGAATGCTCAAGAAAATGCCAACTATGCCTTCTAAAAGCCAACTTAAAAGCAAACTCCAACAAAATCCAACTCTTTTTTCCAAAAAGCAAATCAAGACGCTAACCAACCAACGTAAAAATCCAACCAACCAATTGCTCTTGGTAACGCAAAAAATCCAAACGATTTTCTTTTTGCTAACAATATGATTTTTTTTGCCAACTTCCCGAGCATTGTTTGTTAGGGTATTTATAGGACCAGGAGTAGGAGAAAGATATAGTCTAGCTACCATGTGTCTTGGACCCCACAAGATGCTGTTATGTCTGTACCGTGTAGGCGTGCAATCCTAGATGTGAACTTTGCTACGTTGTGACTATACCATCAGAATTGCACGTGTCGAGATCCAATGTGCTAACAAGGCAAGAAAAAATAGAGCTTATGCCCTAGGACTACGTCTTCCCTACTCTTACGAGCATGGTCAAGCATAGGAACAATGTTTTGGGGGCTAACCAGGGGGTGTGCAAGATGGAGTGAAATTGCTGATTTCACCGAGGAGGTGCCAGAGTGAGGAAGATTGTTGTCAACAAGTCCTAGAGTCACCCAAAGACATCTTGATGCTTCTATACCAATGTTGCACTACTCACGCTATTGAACAGATTGATGTAGCATAAGTAGATGCTTATTACACTATGCTACGCTACGTAGCGTAGCATAGCGTAGCCACTAATCTTGACTGAAATTTGTGTTCGAGCCAAAGAGAATTTTTTTACAACTTTCATCCTTCATGTGGGAGAGCTTTTGAACTCACTGAACTCATGTTTGGAACGCTTCTCCTGCTTTTTCATCATTTCTACGTTGTGCTACGCTATGTAGCGTAGCACAGCATAGCGGCTCAGGTATCATGCATCCTTGTTTAATTGGCCAATTTCTAGTAAGAAACTTTGCTCGAGGTCTAAAAACTAAATGGGATAGGGAATTTTGGAGGCCGAAGTCTTGTCAAAGTGCCATTTTCTTGTTGGAATTACTTGTCAAGATGGGCCTTTCTACTTTGGTTTTGCTACACAGTGTTATGCTACATAGCGTAGCATAGTGTAGCACTTTGTGTTGACTGAATCTTGCCTTTTCTTCGCAATAATTTTATCACTTTGCACTTGGACGCTTGAGCAACTATCTTTCAAGGCTTGCTACGCTACATAGCGTATCGTAGCGTAGCAGACTTGTTTACTAAAAAACTTGCCAAACTGTTTTTCTCATCCCAAACACTTTTGACAACTCCTAGCATAGTTTCTAGGTAGACTGTCAGCTAGGTCAATTGTCCAGTTGGGCAAGCCAGAGAGTCCATTGGACCTGTTAGCTCTAGAGATAGAAAACTTGCTAGAATGGACAATCCAACCTTAGTGCCTACATTTTCCTGCTGAACTGTCATGACACTGCACTTGTGAAAGTCCCTTGCCTAAATTCCAAGACCCTGCTGGAGCATGAGGGTCTTGAAATTTTATGGTGTTTCACTAACATGATACTCTCTAGAGAGATGTTTTTTAAGCATATTAAAGAAAAGGATGAGCCTCTTAGACTAATAATTAATATAATGATCACTCTAGATAAAAAATGCAAACATATGAAGTGCTCTCTTTCACTTAAATTAGCTTTGGTCCACTTTTTTATGGGTAGATATTCAACTATTGTTTGCTGCACAAACCTTGATGTTGATAAAATTTAAAGGAATTTAATATTCTACATCCTATAATTTTACATTTTTCATATTTTAATATAATTTTTTTTTATTTTTTGCTAATTTTAGTAATTTCACAAGTATTCAATTGACAAATACATGTTCATTAGTCTTTCTGGAAATGTGGAGTTTACTAAGGGAGAGCTTAAGCTTAAGCCTTATGTTCAAACAATGCTACATCAACATATGAAGCCTTTGTCATCTAAGGAGGATACATCTACAATAATCAAGGAGCATGATGTTTTTTCTTCTATTGACAAAATCCAAAGTTCATTGACCTTATCCTATAGAAGTATGACAAGGAATTCTCATCAATGGAAAAATCAATCATTTGATATTTTGAGAATTTTGATAATATAGCTATTAAGGACTTGATGAGACCTATTATGTCAAGTAGCTACATTATGAGGACATCATGAAGCATCATTTTGTTAAGTGTATCAGTTTGCTGAGATATTGTTGATGTTATATTGTTGATGTTATATCGAAGATTCTATGTCGCATTTGCATTGTAACATCCCTGTTGATGCATCTCAATTGGCTGCTACATCATAGATGCTATATCGCATTTGCTATATCATAGATGTGATATCACATCTACTATAACTTAGTAGCATCAATGCATCCTTGTCAACGCATCTCCGTTGACATAGCCTCATTAATAAATCCCAATCAATGTAACTAAGTACGTTAATGCATCCTTGTCGACATAATGCTTGTATTTACCTATAAATATGAGAGAAATTGTCATGTATTTGGAACCATTTTGTCAGTAGTGTAGCTAAAATCTTGAAATTTTATTATGTAATCTTAGCAAATAGTTAGTGAGTGCCCGCAATGTAGATTTAAGTCAGTTGTATGGTGCCTTATTCAAGTGGCATTGTACTTGGACACATTCCATGAAGGGTAATAAGATTGAGATTGATTCATATTCATTGTAGCAATTTGACNTTCCTCCTTGAAACATATATATTGAAATCTACTTTACAAACAATTTAAGAATGTTAGAAAGAATCATTTCAACATACTTCGTGATACTAACGTTATGCTTGCTTGTAAAACCTTTACTTATTATGCCTTGTCCAATGGTTTCCAACAAGATTTCCTAATCAAAATGTATATATCAAAGAATTAGCACAACATATCAATCATAAATTTTTGTTTTACATTCATCATATCAATAGATATAAAAACACACTAATTATTTAGTTGTTTTAGTTGCTTCATCATCATCAAAATCATCATGTGTATCATTATCNATAATCATATGGCTCACTTTGGACTAAATCATACATCAAAAAGCTACTACTAGTACAAGTGAGAAGATAGTGACCTATAAGCAATGCTTAACAATCTAGATACTACACTAGTTCCATCCACAAAATTCAACTAAATCACATGTACATGCTTATGATTCGNTTATGATAAATGTGTAAATATAAATGATGATATTACTATGATACATTAAACTGTATAATTCATAATATTTAACATAGCATATCTTATTAGTGGACCAATCTTTTAGACTTATTAAAATGTTCTTATATACATATTTCATCTCCAAAATGTTTTGATATTGCTCTTATGGATTTTTAACATCAAAAGGCTTCTCAACAGTTGCAGCTAGNTAATAAGCTTTAAGTTACCACTACAAAAGGAAAGTAATGCATGTCTTGATTTACATTTCTTCGTAATGGTGGAAGTAGTCAAGCTCCTAAATCCATTTCTAGAAGGTGACTGCAATATCTTGGAAAACAACATAGTGGATGTGAAATCTATTAAAGGTATTCTTCTAGATGTGGCTGGCCTAGAAGATGTTTAAGTACATTTTGTGTAAATCAGTGGACTTTTGGAGAAAACTTATTAATTCTATTTTGATGAAGGATGAGGCAATTACAAATGTGTCTCATATATTGTATCATTATTCTATTACAACAGCCTCCTAAGAGTATTAAGTGAATACAAAGACATCCTTATCATATTAGTACATGATGATGATCTACAATGTTTCCTACGAGCTTCAACAACAAAGCTACTTGCTGCAACTGTTGAGAAGCCTTTTGATGTTAAAAATCCATAAGAGCAATATCAAAACATTTTGGAGATGAAATATGTATATAAGAACATTTTAATAAGTCTAAAAGATTGGTCCACTAATAAGATATGCTATGTTAAATATTATGAATTATACAGTTTAATGTATCATAGTAATATCATCATTTATATTTACACATTTATCATAAGCAAGAAGGTTACGTTCTTAATGAGCAAGATAATCCAAAAAAAAAGGAGAAGAAGAAGTTTCTAAACAACTTATTATTATAATACATCTATACTACATAGTTTTTCATAAGATAAAAATTTTGATATTACTTACTATTATTACTAAAATTTCATAATGTTAAAGAAAAAGTAAAAGATAATGATACACATGATGATTTTGATGATGATGAAGCAACTAAAACAACTAAATAATTAGTGTGTTTTTATATCTATTAATATGATGAATGTAAAACAAAAATTTATGATTGATATGTTGTGCTAATTCTTTGATATATACATTTTGATTAGGAAATCTTGTTGGAAACCATTGGACAAGGCATAATAAGTAAAGGTTTTACAAGCAAGCATAACGTTAGTATCACGAAGTATGTTGAAATGATTCTTTCTAACATTCTTAAATTGTTTGTAAAGTAGATTTCAATATATATGTTTCAAGGAGGAATGCTAAAGTCTTCAAAGACACAAAAAAACTTAGTACAAAAAAAATCGAAAAAACTAAAGAGAAACACTTGACATAAAATTATGTATTGAATTTAACATTTAGTAATTTAAAATTAAAGGATATTCGCAATTTTATATATAATTTTGTGTAGGTTTATACTGATGAGAGCCAAAGTTCAATCAAATGTTCTAAAAAACAAAGTATGATTCTAGATTTATTGCATCATATTATTATAAATTGAAAAAGTAATATAATTATCATGTTTTATTATGCACTGCCGATAGAAAATAATATTATGTTACGTAATTTATTGTTATATGTCATCTCAGAAAATGTCTAGTAACTCTAACATGTGTGCTTTAATTCTTGTTAATGAGATGCATTAAAAGTAATACTTCAAAGTAGAAATGATGTAGAAATTTATAATACAATATTCTTTCCAAAATTGTAATGAGGTGTTGGTTGTAATGGATGGCAATGCTATCGCAGGAAATGATTTAAGAATTTTAAGACAAAAGTAAAAGATAGATGACATAATATTCAAATACTATTTTAAAAAGATGCAACCAATTTTGAAATTTCAATCCACATATTATTTTTTTGATCCATTAATACTATCAGAATTAAGTAGAACATATAAGTCAGAAGATAGGAAGGTGAAATTAATATATAGTATTTTAAGGTTGATACAACAAGAAGGAATTATATTTAACAACTACCAAAAAATATTTTTCTTAGTAAAAATCAAGATTGGAAGGAATATGTTTCATTGGGTACTTATGATTGTTGATATCATTGTAAGTCCAATGACAATAGTGGATCCTCTAAATGGTCATAATGAATGCAATGAGCAAATTGATATTATATACAAGTTCCTTGAGGTGGAGCATAGTATTCTGAATAGAGAGGACCAATTTCATCAAGAACTATGGAGACAATTATTTCAAAAAAATATACCACAACATAGAAATGGATATGACTATGGTGTTTATGTCTTACTTTATGTAATATGCATTCTATGTCATAGAAAGATATCATTTAAGGCATCTAATGTACCATTGTATAGAAGGAGAATCCTATGTAATATATTAAATGTGCATACTAACATGCAACATGGTTTGTGGATCAAAAACTTAGAACAGGGGTTGAATAAGTTCCTTAATTTAAATGCTACAACCACAAAAAATAAACATAAATTTTACATGATTCCCTAACTTGGGTAAGTCCAATTCAAAGGGTAGAATTCATGCACACCTCTAGACTTTGTTTCTTCAAAAAAGTGATTTGAAGGGTGCCACATCCTATACAAGCTCTGATCTCCACTCTGGAGTGTTTCATCATCACAAAACTAATCAACCCTACAAGGTCCCAAAAAGCTCAAAAATGTTATTTAGAAGATCCCACAACCTTTACAAAAGTGAGCTTTACATCAAAGTGTTTTTTCACTACAAAACCACTTAATCCTGTAGGATTCTAACAAGCTCAACAAAGATGTCTTCTCACAAGAAGCACATCAGCCCCACAAGGCCACAAGAAAGAAAGAAAAGAGTGTAACTTGATTTACAAATCCTTGTACTTGAAACTCAATATAATCAAAATAAGCAAATGATGTTACAATGAAGAGCAAACACAAATTTACTTAGAATAGCCAATCATAAGTCTTTAGATGAATAGTGCTTGAATAATTCCCAAGATTCTTACTTTGTCGTATAACCTCAAAGTTTCTAAAAACTACTCAAAATTTGTGCAACAACTATCAAATGACTAGTATAGGTGTCTACTTCAAGCTTTAGATGTCTATCTCAGATATCATTCAATGCATTAAAGATGTCTACTTGGGAGTGTTGACATCGACTGTGAGATGTCTTCCTATAGACATCTACTATGTAATAGATGTCTATTGTTTCCACTAGATGTCTACTCTCTAGAAGCACTTTAAGTAATGAAGAATTTTCATGACCCTTGGGCTTCTCAATAGTATTCAGAACATCTTCGTTTGGCTTGAGACTTCATTTCCATCCATGCTCTCATCTTGTTCACTTAGTCTTTATTTTATCATCTCATCATGTGATGAGACGCGACCTGCATGTGCCGCGATATCGCATACGCGATATCGCGTCTTTCCCTACGATATCGTGTCCCGCC
>MNCI01008559.1:6487-34453 GCA_015680685.1 Gnetum montanum
TACACATTGGACTACTACTAGGATTACCAAGCGTAGATCTTGGAATACGCTACTGGGTTACCAAGCAGTCACAATGCTCGTAGTTAAGTCGTACTCACGCGTTGCGACGAGCAGCTGATTCCTTGATTAGCCGTACACATCCGTAGATGCTCGTAATCAAGTCGTACTCGTGCGCATTAGGAAAGCAATAAATAACAATGAAATAAAACCATGTACTGCAAGGTTTATCCAATCAAGTTCATCTTTATTGCCATACACAACTTGTGTTCAGGTTACAAAGTTGCTTGAATAAAGAGCCGTTCACTCTAGGACTCCTACTACGGGCACATGGGAAAAATTCTAACTCTGGAGGGATCAAACTGCCAGAGCTTTGCTACTTCTAGCCAAGATTGGGAAATGAAGGAAGTGCCGCCTCTTATTTATAGATATGACGGTGGACCGTGATATCGTGTACACGATATCGCAGAGAAAGACGCGATATCGCGTACGCGATATCACGGCACTATGCATGTCGCGTCTCATCAGGCTTAAAAATAATTTCAACATATGTGGAAAGAGGATGTGCAGTGTTGATGGAAAAGGTTAATGTTAACCTACCTTGTCTATATTTTACGGAGATCTTGAGGAAATTTAAAGAATGGAAGACAAGGAAGATTGTGTTGCCCTTCCCTTGTCTTATCAGGAAGCTATGCAGATGTGCTGGCATTAGAGGATACACCAATGATGTCCTCTAAAAAGCCCAAAATGCTTCGTATGCCGAACTACTAAAGCCACCAGCTGCAAGGAAAATCACTGTGAGATGCTAGAACTAGAACAAGAAAAAGAACAGACGGTAGGGCCAACTGCAACAGAACTTGCAGGACCCAGCCAACTTCCAAGCATGCGACCCAGCCAACAATAAGAAGCAAGTCCTAGCATGGACCAGCAGGATTAACCACCATCACCGCCGCAAGATTATAGACCATTGATGAGCCATCTTAGGGCCATCGCTGAGACAGTCAGTTGGGGAAGTCATGATGATGCAAATCTCTTCCATGTCATTGATGATGCCATACAACCCATATTTTCTTTAGATTGCATGAGGGGTGAAGTGTCTATCCATATAGGGGGAGGGAAGAGCACTTGGTCACAACAGATCTCAAGGAACGCTGCGTCCTTTCAAGTGCAATTAGAAACTACTGAAGGGGCCATGGTGGTGGTCATGCAACACCAAGATGCAGGAGGAGCCATAGAAGTATTAACAAAACACATTAAAGAATCATTCAATGTACCTATTCTGCCACTGATAGATCTTATAGGAGCACGGGATGCTCAAACTCTGGTTGGAACCCCAATGAATCCTATGGAACATGAGGATGTACTTGATCGATTGCTACAAATAGGATAGATAATGATGTCCTTGTTTGACATCCCACAAGATGTTATAGAAATCCAATTAGACCTTATTTCCACCAAAGGAAAGTTGGTCTTGATAGAGATGAGGGTTGAGCACGCTGAAGTAGAAGTGCAAAGATTGCAAGAAAGGCTTGTGACCCTGCAAGTAGCATAGTGGGATCCTTTGCAATTCATTTCCACAGACCAGTTGGACACTTTCAGAATTGAGCAACTTACCAAACTATTGACAGAGAATAAGAAGGTGTGGAAGAAAAAGAGAAGGTTGTTTGGGATTCCTCTACGGCACAAGCACAAACTTACGCGCATACCAAGGTACTCAAAGCCTTACAAGAAGAAAACAAGCAACTTGTTGCTGAAAACCTTCCATTGACCTCTGTGGAAAAACAAAAGAATGTTCTCGAAGAACATTTTCAATAGTTTCAAGAACAACTAATCAAGGTCAACTAGGACATGAACCATGTAGCCAGGGAAAATCGAATCCCCTTGATGGAGGAGGTACGCGCCATCCGTTAGAAGACGACTATTGAAATAAACACATGGTAGAATGAAGCTAAACGACATGAGAAGCTAAAGGAGCACTTATAGGACTAGGTGGGGATGTATAAATAGATCATCAAGAATGAGATCCATATGGCCAAGGTCCACATCAATGCTCTTAGTGCTCAGCACATTGACTGGCAGGCCATATTGGACACATATTGCATTTGTCCACCAAGCAGAAGTTAAGAACCGGGACCTGCAGATCCAAGACCTTAGAGAATACATGGAGTTGGCAAACCTGTGGTATGCCAACCTTGCCATGTTAATGGCAGGGCACCTAAGAATAGAGCTCGAGCAACATGTAGCCACCACCTACATCAAATATAAAATAGAATTTGTAGAATGCAAGAAGATATTACAAAAATTTGAGGTTGCAAATTCTAAACTCGAGGTGGTTAAAGAAAGCTACCAAGGGTAAAAAGGTGTCACAACAGACTTGGCTCAACAACTCATAGATTTTCAAGAATATAGAGACAAATCCAGAGCCTATGAAGAGGAACAGTAGGTGTTTGCAGCTTGGTATGTCAAGGAAAATAAAATGTTTCCACAACTACCCTGCCCATAGGAGGTGCTGACTCCATCAAAAATTGGAACATTAGCATGGATGACACAAGATCGCTTAACTAAAGAGGAGAAACTCTAGGCCATACTTCAATGCCATCAAATCCCAAGACCTGGAGCACAAGACAAGGGAAAGGCACCCATGGAGGAGCCACCACCACCGGGAACTACATGAGTTCCACCCAATTTTGTAGTTATAGGATTTTCTTTTACCTTCTTTGTGTTGTGTCTCAATTTGTTTTGATTCCACACTATGACATGAATCCATTCTCGTTAGTCAATAATCCCATACCTATCCATTGTGTAATTAATGGATCTTATTCTCACTTTAACTCGAGGATCAGTTTTCATTCAGTCATGGGGGTATGATGAGTCATGAATTATGGGCTACGATATCGCATCCATGATATCACATATGCGATATCGCAGCCTGTCTCCTCATCTATAAATAAGACGTAGGTAGTTTTGGTAAGGCAGTTTTTGAAGTTTAAATTTTCAATAGTTTTTAGTACATTAGTTTTTCCTCTCAACCCTTTTCTCCTATTGCATGCTTGTAGTGTGATGATTGTAATTGTACGACATCCTTATTCGAGTGTGATGTACTTGGACGTGCACATGACCGGCAATAAAGATTGAGATTACTTCATCATTGTAGAATCCACTTAGCTTAATGATTTAATTGTTATTGTCATTTATTGATTTCTTATTTAACATCTCTCTACCCTTATCTCCTAGTAACATGGAATGAGTACGACTGAATCACGAGCATTTTAAGTGTGACTACTTGGTAACCCAGTAGTGTACTTAGGCCATGCACTTGGTGATCCTAGTGGTAGTTGTGCACGAGGTCCAAGATGTGTACGGATGATTAAGGAATGGATGCTCATTGCACTTAGGCTAGTTTAGATTCTCTCTCTCTCTCTCTCCTAGTTTAGTTGATATTATTTCCCATTAGTCCCAGGAGTAGCATTAGTATAGGAACACATCATACACCTCACTCTAAACTAAACCATACGTGACAAAGCTAATAGTAGTCCAGGTGGGAACATAGCAAACTACAATTTATGAGTAACTGTCTAGATACCACAACTAGCCCATCTGCGGAGTTCAATCAGATCATGCATGAAACGCTTGTATTCATATGGTTGAGTGTAGGGGTACCTCGCCACTCATCAAAGGTGAAGTCTGGTATATACTCATCAAGATGAATATATGCCACTCAAGCTTGTTGAGGGATTGGCAGACCAATGTCATGTGTATTACGTCATTGATTGTTTCCTGTTTCAGACCTAGGTGGTGAGGCACTTTCATACGAAGAAGGAGACATATTTGTCTATTCAGTGTGGAATGTACTCTTATTTATTATTTCCTCAATCAACCCTAAGGGTTTGTTCCAATGATGTGAATGATTTTCTATGTTCTAGTTAGCGCAAAAACAACTAAGTCCTCGCAACAACACCAATGATGAGTGGCGAGGTACCCCTATGCTCAACCATACGAATACAAGCATTTCATGCATAATCCAATCAAATTCCAAGGACTAAGTAACTATGTGCCTTTGTAGAACAAGGATGGGTTAGTTGATCGTTGTCTTCCCAAACTTACTTGTATCACAATTATATGGTTAAGTAAGTTTCAGGCATATAGCTTTTATGTTTTTATGTCCTGTGCTAATAAGGGAGAAGAGAGATAACTAAGTGACTAATTTATCTTAACTACTAATTAACTAAGTTCTAACTAATCCTAACACCAGCATCCATTCTCACTTGCCGTACACATCCTAAACTAGTGCAACACTATTGGGATTACCAAATGCTAATTGTTACTGGGTTACCAAGTGTTACACGCATGCTCAAAGTGATCATACTGAGTGTAATTTAACGATTTGCTTGATTGATCAAAATGAATTGCTACACTAATAACATAAATGTAAAGTGTATAAAATAAAATAAATACATAAGAAAATAAAATAAATGAAATGTGTAAGAAAAAAAATCTCAAGTGTTGCAAGGATGAATTGAAGAGCTCATCTTTATTGTCGTACACAAGGTGTGCTTAGGTACATAATGCTCGAAGAAAGATCTGTCCACATTTAGACCTCCTACTGCGGGCACTTGGAAAATACTCTAATAGACTACAAGAGTTTTGCTACTTGACTACTTAAAGACTTCTTTTGAATTGTGCGCCTGGGTAGTGTATTTATAGGCTTGGAAGCAACTACTCTAATAATTATAGTTGCTCCAATAATTAGAATAAACCACTAGAGTAACTACTCTAATAATAAGAATAAACCGCTAGAGTAATTGCTCAAATAATTAGAATAAATCGCTAGAGTAACTGCTCTAATAATTAGAATAAGTCACTAAAGTAACTACTTTAATAATTAGAATAAACCGCTAGAGTAATCGCTTCCATCATACCCGCACGACTAAATGAAAACTCATCCTTGAGTTCTTGACAAAATATTGGGAAGGTAGGAGATTATTGACTAATTGACAACTAACGGTGAAATGGGATGATAGACTCAATGTACCCATTGAACGAATCAATAAGCATATTATAACATTGTGGTGAACACTCATACATATTTGACATCCAAGCCTTTATTTGGCAGCTTGAAGAGAAAGAGAGAGAAAGAAGATGAAGCATGTTGCTACCAATGCTAAGATTGCACCTTCTATTGTTTATCCATAGCCATGCCAACAAACTTGCTCCTTTCGTAAATGCTCTAGTTTTGGTCCATCCTGAGTGCTTCCTCCAAGCCTAGTCCATAGTTTGTATGATCACCATTTGCATAGACAACACAATCATAAATGAGCAAGGATAGATAAACCACAACACAGTTGATACCTTGCCTTGATATGAAGCGCATTGGCTAAGTTGTGGTTATGTCAGAAATTAGTTCGAAGATTTATCATAGGTGACTACCCAAGGTGTAAGGATTAGGTGAATAGTAAAATGGAGAAAATTAAAAAAAATTTGCTAGGGCCTCCATGACTAAGAGAGAACCTCTTGTAGCTATAATATGGAAAAATATGAGGAACATGAAAGATGGGAAAAGATATCATTGGCAACGCCAATAAAATGGATGTCATGGATGGGGATGAAACAAGAAATGATTGATTGCAGAAAATGTTTAAGGAAAAGAACTTAACCATTGCACCAAAAAGGAATGCTAGTGGGTCCTCCCCAAAGTAGGATAATGCCTTTTATGCCTTGACAAACCCACAAACCAAAGAGTCCGTAGGCTCTAGGAATGTCATTTTGAAGCAAGAGTTAAAAACTTACCCACAAGAATTCACCAAAGAAAAATAATGCATCAACACAAAATGGACTAATGATAAAATCGACAATGAGGTGGAAAATGGAAAGAAATATGAAGAGGAGAGAATGGAATGGAATCCCAAGAACAAGGTTATATAAAGCCCCTTGTGTATTTCATGGTTAATGTGACTGAGTAGAACTCATCCCAAATCCAGACTCAAACAAACCACATCCAATAACCTCACATCAACACACTTGACCAATCCATCCACCTAAAGCAACAAGGATGCTTCCACAAAGAGTCACCACCATTCCGAGGAGAGCGAGATGGAGAAGTAGGAAGTGAGAAAGGGCCTTGTTTAGAGGGAACCTTTAGGCATGGGTAACATGTTTGTCCAGTTCCATAACCGGTGCTTATAGCCCATGTTGCTTTATTATGTCTAAGGGGTGTGCTTTAAATTCTCACATTTTTTTGTTTTTTTTATTGCATGAGAACCACACCATGCAAATACTTATTTTTATTCACTCAACTTCCCAATTTTTACACAATGTCAGAATGGTGAAAAACCTAAGAAAAAGCATCCAAGAACCCAAAAGAATGGACAACACAAATGCAATGAATCCCCTTGAAGTCACATCCTTTTCATCCTTTGAGTCTTTCCTTGGCTTGAAAAGTACCCAACCACCAATTCATTAAAAGTTTACTTCGAAAAAGAGGAACTATATAGTTCCAAGCCAAAGGAGACCATAGAGTTGTATGGAAGAGTAGATGGCATGGAATCATTGCTTGTTTTACCAAAAGAACCATACCTTAATATTAGCATCATAATTCAAAGGTAAAACCAAACATTAGCAATCAATATGATATAATTCAATCCACCATCATGAGCACTTATTGGATGAAAAATAAAAGTAAATCAAGTAAACAAAGAAATAGTAAAAACATGAATGATGGTGTAAAAAAAAATAAGAAAAGTTGAAAGAATGTGGAAAATAAAAAATGTGTAAAACAAAAATTCAAAGAGAACTAAGGGCCTAGAATGGTTAGTATAGGTGGCCATCTCCTCCACAACTAAGTTGGAAGGAGGAGATTTAAAATAGTGAGTAGGGTTGTCCATCAACAGAGGTAGCATCTGTACTAGTTGTCCTAAGCTCATGGAAAGGTTTGGTTTGTTGTATGTTGACCAAAATTTTCTTGTCTAGGCTCTCAGTTTTGTATATTGTCATGGCCCATGAAGGAAAAGTTGGGTAAATAATATCAGGTCCTTCCCATAGTGTTTGAAATTTAGTATGTTGTGGCACATGTGTGGGATTCCAGTAGAGAACCTTATCTTCGGGTTGATATTTAACTTTCCTAATCCTTAGGTCATGACATTGCTTATTGAATGCCTTGTGCAATTTTTTAGATGACAGGGTAGCTAGTCGATTTTTATCTAGCAAATTAAGGGTTACTAACCATTCTTTTTGTGCTAGATCAAGGTCAAAGTTGAGCTCACATGCCATGGATAGTGTATGGAGCTCAATTTGAATGGGAAGTGTTGGTAATTTACCATATACTAACTCATAGAAAGAGTAGCCTATAGGGAGTTTCCATGTGGAGCAGTATGCCCAAAGAGCATCATTCAATTTAGTGCTCGAGTCTCGCCTAAACTTGCTAATGGTTCTTGTCAATATCTTCATAATCTCCCTGTTGGTGACTTTTTCTTGACCGTTCGCTTGGGGGTGGTATGGTGTAGTCAATTTATTCTCAACCCCTAAGCATTGCATTAATTTCTAAAAAGTTACACTTGTGAAGTATGTACCATTATCTGAAATAAGTGCACACGGCACACCAAACCTATTTATGATTTGTTGTTGAAAAAATCGTGCAGCTATAGATGATGTAGAATCTTTAAAAATAGTTGCTCTGGCTCATTTTGTTAGGTAATCAATGGTAACAATAATATAAGCTTTTCCATTGGACATTCATGTAATCAGCCCATAAAATCAATTCCCCAAATGTTGAAGGGTTCTAACAGTTGAATCCATTGTTGNATGTAATCAGCCCATAAAATCAATTCCCCAAATGTTGAAGGGTTCTAACAGTTGAATCCATTGTTGCAGACCCTCCATTCTAGTAGTCATTCCCCCATCATGTTGACAGCATTCACAAGATTGGATGAAATGATGGGCGTCCTAAAATAATGTAGGCCAATAATATCCTTCAAGCAAGATCTTGATGGTCGTTCTTCTCCCAGTGTAATGACCCCACAAGGAGCCTCATGAGCATCATGGAGAACTTGCAATTGATCCATATCAAGAACATAGCATCGAACCAAGGCACTGCGACAAACTTTGTAATGTTTCCCATTGATCTCCATAAAGTACTTAGCTCAATGAAGAAACTATTGTTTTCTCTTAAGGTTTAACTCTTGTGGTGTTGGGTGAGGAGATAGGTAAGAATGCTACTATACCAGCTTGTCTCCATGGGTGATTGATTATTCACTATACTAGCAAAGAGAAATTCATCAGGGAAATGATCATAAATTGGATACTCATCTTCTTTGTTGTCCCATCATAATTGAGATAAATGATCAGCAACTACATTCTTGGTGCCCTTGCGATCGATCATTGTTAAATTGAACTCTTGTAAGATTACAAGCCATCGTACAATACGAGGGCTTACCATTGGCTTATTCATGAGGAATTGGATTGAACTATAATCTGTATGTATATATACTTTATATCCCAATACATAGTATCTAAAATTTTCTAGTGCAAACACTATAGCCATTAATTCTTTCTCTATGGTAGTGTAGTTAAGTTGTGCATCAACAATACTTCTACTTGAACAATAGATGTAATAAGGATGCTTCTAGTCATCTAATTGTGTAAGTACAACTCCAAAAGCATAGTTTGATGTGTCAGTCATGATATGAAATGGTTTGGACTAGTCAGGAGCTTGTAGAATGGGTGTTTCTACTAGCTTCTATTTCAGAGTTTGGAAAGCTAATTCACATTCCCTAGTCCACTCAAAAGGTACATCCTTTTTCGTTAATTTCACAAATGGTTTGGCAACCTTTGAAAAGTTCTCAATAAATCTCCTATAGTAGCTAGTATGTCCAAGGAATGACCAAATATCTTTGATAGTTTCCAATTGATGAGTAATTCCTTGGATAATTTTGATTTTCTCGGGGTCTACCTCTATCCCTATGTGTGAGATTTTTTGTTCTAGTACTACGCCTTTTTGGACCATGAAATGGCTTTTCTACTAATTGAGCCTCAAATTGGTTTCTACACATATTTTTAACACTTGCTCCAACCGGTCCAAGGCTTGATCAAAGTTTTCTCCATAAGTGGATAAGTTGTCCATAAAGACCTCCACGCCATTCCCTATCTGTTGTTGGAATATGCTTAGAACTAGTTGTTGAAATGTTGCAAGGGCATTGCACAAACCAAACGACATCTGTTTGCATGCGAATGTTCCCCAATGACTAGTGAACATAGTCTTGGCTTGCTCTTCTAGGGCTATTTATATTTGGTTATATCTGCTATATCCATCCAGAAAACTATAATAGCGATGCCCTACAATGGTTTCTAAGACTTGGTTGACAAATGGCAATGGAAATTGATCTTTGAATGTTGCCATATTTAGTAGCCTGAAATCTATGCACACCCTCCATTTTCCTCCCTTTTTAGGTACAATAACTAAGTAGCTAACCCATTCACTATCAACAATGGGGTATATGAACCCAGCCTTGAGAAGCTTTCAATTTCTTCCTTAACTACTTTCTTCAGCTTACGGTTCAATTACCTCTGCGGTTGTCTTTGAGGCTTCATGGAGGGGTCAATGTAAATTCTATGTTGGCATATCCTAGGATCTATTTCAGTTAATTTGGGATATGAACAAGTGAAGGCTTTTGACCATTTATTTATTACCTTTAATAGTTCTTCTTTCTATTGAGGAGTAAGCTTAGTATTGATAATTACCAGTTTTCCATTTTTAAGGAATGTGTATTCCATACTAGTGGGTAATGATTTTAGCTCCAGGGGATCCTACTTAAATTTCTCAAGGATTTCCAACTTTCTCCAGTTAATATTTTCAAGGTTAAGACTTGGAAGTTAGCGATGGACTTGCTCTAATGCATCTATGCTATCGATGGACTTTCTCTAATGGACTTGGAAGTTGGTTCTATGCATATGAGTGAATTACTTTCTTGATCAGCTGTCCGCCACTAGGTGTCTTCCTATTGTGTGGCTGCTACATATAGGCATCTTTGTATGTTAATCACTTGTGCACACTGATTGCATGTAGGCAATGCTAAACTTTGCACAAACCATGACCTTTGCACACAATTACACCCTGTGTCATTGTATGTAATGCATGGAACTTTCTTCTTCTTGATCTTTCTAAATGTATTTTCCTTTGATATTTCTAGGGAAAGATATGGATTCCTAAGCATGCATCAATGGTACTTAGCCATGCTCTTTCCATTATGATTGGGAAGTCCCCCTTACCATTGTTTACTTGAATCACTAGGAAGTCAGCTGGGTACGACCACCCACAAATGGTGGTAACAATGTCTTCTACCAATCCCAATGGGACAGTGATGAATTGGTTAGCCAACTCTAGATAGATGTTGCTCTTTTTCAATCGAGGTAGGTTCCAGGCCTTGTACATTTCTTGAGAAATCAAGTTGACATCAAAACCTGAATCCAAAAGAGCTTGCACAACGCATTTCCAATAATTTGTAAGTATATCAGAGGACTTACAAGATTAGAGAATTTCCTAGGAAGGTAGCCAGCTTTGATCCAATTGGTGATAACATGTGTTAGCATGATTATATGCATTGAGTGCAGTGACTGGGTTGAAGGGGCCTCTGAAGTTTTGATTGATACTAAGGCATCTAAGGAATCAATTGCTTGTGATTACAAGGGCTTGGTTAGACTGTTGGTTCCAAAAAATTGTTTTTTCTACATGTGGTTGTTGGAACCAATAGTAGGTTTAGAGTTAATAGCCCTCGTGGCATTACGTTGCTGTGGCTGGGTAGGGATTTCACCTTGCATCGCAGGAGTAGGTGGTAGTGGAGCTATTGGTGGAAGAGATGTGGTCAGATGAGAAGGATGATATGCTTGTGGAATATTTCCTCTAGAAGAAGGAGTCCCATAATACTCGCAAGCTTGGTAGTAAGGTTGAGGAGTGATGTGACCAGTAGAGTCATGTGGAGAGATTGGCTACTACACGTAATATCCATATGGGTCAAGTTGCTAGTAAGGATACTGTTGCCTTGGTGATGGCATTCCCCATGATTGTGGGTGCTACTACTATTGATATTGCTCAATCAGTTGTGGTGAAGTTCCACTGGCATAATATGTTCAGGGTTGGTGGAATTGCCTTGGTTACCTTGAGGATAAGGTAACCTTTGGGGTGTTTGCCTTTTATTTAATCATGGGTTGAGTGCATACACCCCAAACTCTAGTAGATGTGAGATTATATGGAAAAATCCCTTAAGATGATCATATTGACATATCTCACATCCACTATCATTGTCTATTTCCGAATCCACAACCTCTTAAATGATGGAAACTTTTCCCTTACCCTTACTACGTGCATGTTTAGCCTCTTTCTTTTTTCTTTTGTCACTACCTTGCCCTCTAGACTCCTCTACTATTTTAAGAACAGTTTGAAATCTATTGTCTAGGGAATCTCACATTTGGTCTACCTTTGTTAAAACTTCTGATGTCATCTTTTGAATAGGAAAATTTTTCCTATTCACCATCTCTTTGAGTGGTGACTCTTCTCCATCCTCACAAAATCTTACTCCCCTCTTCCAAAGGGAAGGATCTTGGTTATACTCTTCTGCACTTTCTCTCTTCCATAGCTCACCTTCTTCCTTAGAAACTTACTTCAATAGTCTTTGAATTTGATGAGACCTAAGCTTGAATAGTCTCCCTTGGGCATAAATCCCAAGGATTCTTCTTATTTCATGCCTAAGCCCATCCATGAGATGGCACAGTTGGTCCCTTTACGAATAACCATGGCCAAGACAACAATGTAACAATGCATAGTATCATCCCATGGTAGCATCCAAGGGTTCATGTCCTCCTTGTTTCCAACCTTGGATTTTCTTTCACAAGTTAGACACTTGGGAGTACATTTGGTACTTGTTATTAAATAGTTCTAACATAGTACTCCACCTATGAATGGATTCTAGTTCTAAAGACCAATACCAACTTTCCGCTTCTTTAACTAATATCTGTGGGAACAAATTAAGTTTTTTTCATTTTTTCTCTATGTTTTGTAAGTCACATGCATCATGGAATGCTTGTAAATGATCCTGAGGATCAGCGTTGTATCCCCCTTCAAATCATGGGATATTGTTCATATCTAATCTCTTGATCTTACTATCTTTCTAATGCCTTATTGGAATTCTAACAACCTCAATTATGTCCAACATACTTTGAGTAGTGAGTAGGGGTTCATCATGATCATCTCATCCATGGTGTCTATGATGCCTACGTTGTTCCCTACTCTCCCTTCTTCTATGTTGTGACTCTCTAGAGTGCCCTCATCCCCTTTCTTAGCTATTTCATTTATGACTTCCACTTTGCCTACCTTTATCCCCATGGTCTTTTTCTTTATGAATACATCTGGATATTGAAGGAGAGGGTGAAGAAGATGATGAAGATGAAGAAGAAAGAGAACCATCACATGACGATGTCTGCTACCTTCTCTTCTGCGGTCTCAGCCTTGATCACGATTGTGATCAGAATGTCCATCTTTATCATGAGTTTGTGTCCCTTTTTCATACCCTTTGTGCCCATGGGTATTAGAACCTGGGTTATGAATAGTGGAATGAAGGTTCTAATACATAACCCCTTGGCCAAAGTCAAGGGGTGAAACATCATTATGTGGCCGACTGATTGAGGTAGGTTCACCACCCTCATTTTCGCTTAAGACATGTGAAGAATCCTGGGACCACTTATCCTTCAAAGACTTATGATGTCTCTCTTGTTGCAAGTCCCTTTGACGTTGTGCCTTTGTGGGATAGTATTCTCTTGAGTCATGGTCTTGCACAACGTATTCTACATGTAAGTGCGGCATGTTAATTCTTGTAAGAGCATGAAGAAGCATGCTTGGGACTAAATGATTAGGAGGTAACACTATGTTACCTTCTAAGTCTCGCCAATGCAGTTGTTCATCTTGATGGAGGATAAAGGTGAAGTTTGGTATATACTCATTGGGATGAATATATACCACTTGAACTTGTTGAGGGACTGGTAGATCAACGTCATGTATATGATACCGCCAATTGTTTCCTATTTCAGACCTAGGCAGTGAGGCACTTTTGTATGAAGAAGGAGACATACTTGTCTATTCAATGTGCAATGTATTCTTGTTTATTATTTTCTCAACCAATCCTAAGGGTTCGTTCCAACAATGTGAATGATTTTCTATGTTCTAGTTAACGCACAAACAACTAAGTCCCCAGCAACGATGCCAATGATGAGTGGTGAGGTACCCCTATGCTCAACCATATGAATACAAACATTTTATGCACAATCTAGTCGAATTCCAAGGACTAAGTGCTTATGTGCCCTTGTGGAACAAGGACGGTTTGGTTCATCATTGTCTTCCCAAGCTTACCTATATGTCACGATTGTATGGTTAAGTAAGCTTGAGGCATATGAATTTTATAGCTTTTATGTTTTTATGTCCTATGCTAATAAGGGAGTAGAGAGATAATTAAGTGACTAATTTATCTTAACTACTCATTAACTAAGTTCTAACTAATCCTAACACTAGCATTTGTTCTCACTTGCTGTACACATCTTGAACTAGTTCTAACTAATCGTCATTAGGTTACCAAGTGTTACACGCATGCTCGAAGTGATTGTACTAAGTGTAATTTAATGATTTACTTAATTGATCAAAATAAATTGCTATGCTAATAACATAAAAGTAAAGTGCATACAATAAAATAAATGCATAAGAAAATAAAATAAAAGAAATGTGTAAGAAAAAAAATCTCAAGTGTTGCAAGGATAAATCAAAGAGCTCATCTTTATTACCATACACAAGGTGTGCTCAGGCACACAATGCTTGAATAAAGATCTATCCACACTTAGACCTTTTGCTACGGGCACTTGGAAAATACTCTAACAAACTACAAGACTTTCACTACTTGACTGCTTAAAGACTTTTTTTCAATTGTGTGCCTGGACACTGTATTTATAGGCTTGGGAGAAACCACTCTAATAATTAGAATAAATCACTAGAGTAACTACTCTAATAATTAGAATAAACCGCTAGAGTAACTGCTCTAATAATTAGAATAAACTGCTAGAGTAACCGCTCTCATCAATCATGTTGAGTTTTTATTGTAAATTCCAATTGTTTCTCAAACAACAAAAATAAGAATAGAAAATAATATTAGAACATACTTACCCCAGCAGTCAAAGAAAAATATATGAATGCAACACATAACAAATGGGCTTTTGAAAGATGACATAAAGAGCTTGAACAAATTTATTTGTAGTAGGTAAGTAGGTTGTGCATTCATAATAACAAGGTGGTGACTTTGTTTAATGAGGATTGCATACAAGCTAGGTAGAATATTAAGAATGCAAATAAGAGTCATAGACAAAGTTTAGTTAAGGTACATAAATTCTTGATTAGAACCAATAGAAGGAAATTTATCAAGGAATAATAGGAATATTGTTCTTACACAATTAAAAATGAACCTAGAAAGTTTTCAAAATATCTTCCTCATAAAGCCTATTCATCATTTAATTTTTCTTTTAAAGATGTTAGCTCATTTTACAATAAGTTATTTATGGGACAAGATGATAATTCTACTACTATTGTACAACAAGCATCTCTCCAATTTACTCTTGAGGAAGTCACAAAGGGTATTAAAAAGCTAACATCTAGCAAAGCTGTAGATTCATAGGGTTTATGTGTAGAATTATTAAAGTTGGTAGGATCTACTATTCATAGAGAAATTTGGCACAAATTAAATTCAACAATGGAGCAAGGATTAAATCAACATTGAAAAAGTAGTAAAGCTATATTATTATGTAAAAAGGAGGATAAAAATATTTGAAACAATTATCAAATAATCATTGTGAACAATAATTTTTCCAAGCTTCTGGGCACTTTGCTATAAAAGAGAATCAGTTCTTGGGCTGAAGATAATTAGGTCAAGGAAAGATGTTAAGCAGGTTTTGAACAAAATTACTCTACTATTGGTCACTTAGTTACCCTTAGACACTACATGGAGTTTGCAAAAATGCCTATACAAAAGTTTTTATTAGTTTTATTGATTTTGCAAAAGCATATGATTCAATGATCTATACAAAACTATGGTTGTGCTTACATAAAATTAGCTTTCCTTCTAATTTGATTGCAGCAAGTTAACAACTATATGAGGAAGTGATTATTGAAATTATAGATAGCAATTAAAAGAAAAAAATTTAATTCCAGAGAAAAATTGAAGTTAAGCAATGTTATCCACTTTCTCCAACTCTCTTTGATATCTTTGTTGATGAAATGTAGGAATGGTTGTGTACTAGACAAGATAGTCATGCTATCAAAATTGGATCCTAAGTAGTGAATCTTCTTTTATATGCAAATGATGCTACCTTGATTTCCACTATTGCAAAAGGTATGTAAAATATGTTGCAATTTAGAAAATTATTAGTCTTCCTTTGGTCTTCAAGTAAATGTAGATAAAACCAAATTGATGATCTAGGGTATAAGAAATAATTGTTATAACTTCCATTTTGGAGGTACCAATGTGCAAATAGTAGAGTCTTTTAAATATTTGGATCTCACTTATATAAATAATTACATGTGGAGGAAGTGCATTAAAGAAAAAATAGCCAGAGATTTCAAGGCTCTATATGTTTTTAAAAACAAGTGTAAGGATTTAGGTCTTTTAGCTTGGAAGGTCAAAAAACAAATTTTCTAGAGTATCATCTATCCTACTATATTGTATGGATGTGTTGCTTGGGGATCTAGACTCAATGCTAAAATTTGAAAAGATATTATAAGAGTGCAAAAAAATTTTATTCTTGATGAGTTAAAGATGAAGATGCAAGCACCTTACTCAATGTTATTATATGAATGTGATTTATGACCTTTAGAGGTAGAAGCCTTGTGTCAATTCATTACATACACTCATAGCTTACATATTTCAAGACAAGACAAATTCTCTAAAGTAGTTATTAAGGATTCATGAGACCATTGTTGGTATTTTTAGGGGATGTAATGGTTGAGAAAATGAAATATCTCTTAGGAGGACCTGTAGCAAAATCTTAAACATATTTGCCAACTAATCAAGCATAAGGTTTTAACATAGATGTGGACTAATGTGGAAGGAAAAAGGAAATTTTATTTACACCATATTAGATCTAATATACTAGATGTAAAAGATCACTATCTCTTAGTTACTATTCCCATAAAGTATCAAAATACTATCAGGAAGCTTTGCTTAGGTTTTCATCATCTTAAAATTAAAAGTGAAAGATGGATTCAACTCCTCCAAGAAGAATGAATTTGTAGGTTATGCATATCAAGAGTCCTTAAAATGAGTTACATGTGTTTATTTCTTATACTACGACTACCTATTTAAGACAATGTTATAATGTTACAAAAAAAGCCTATATGATTTTTTATGCCTACATTAGTGCTTAATCAATTTATAGAGTCTATCTTTATTCTTCATGAACATGTAATATCTATTCAATAAATCCTATGAATCTTTAGATGTAATAAAGCTTCATTTCATTTCATTTCACATTCTCATAGATTAGTCACAATATATATTAGCATTACTATGGCTCATAAAATGAAACTAACATAATGTAATCCATATAATTTAGGGGTTGGAACCCAAAATAATTGAAACATAGACATACCTTAAGATTTATAGAAGTTTATAACTCAGTGCTATCTAGTAGAATCAAACCTATGATCTGGGGTTATCAAGTTGATGAGTGGCAAGGTACCCCTACACTCAACCATACGAATACGAGCGTTCCATGCGTGATCTAGTTGAACTCCACAGACTAGGTGCCTACATGCCTCATGGAACACTTAAGGTTAATCATTCGTTATCTTCCCAGACTTACTTGTATTTGTCATGGTTGTATGGTTAAGTAAGTATGAGGTATATGATTTTTATATCTTTTCTGTTTTATCTCCTATGCTAATGAGGTGAAGGATGAAGAGACTAATTAACTAACTTTAACTAACTAACTAAGCCTTAATTAACCTAGCATCAGCATCCATTCCCACTTATCTTTCACACCCTGAACCAATGCAACCTTGGTTACCAAATGCTAGTCGTTGTTGGGATCACCAAGTGTAACGCACATGCTCGAAGCGGTCGTACTAAATGCACTTAACTATGGGAGAAGGGTTGAGAGAGAATTAACTAACTAATAAAGCATTTAAATGGTAAATAATAAATAATAGTAAATAAAGTCCTATTTAGCTTAGTCCATGCACTACAAGGTTTATCCAAGAAGTTCGTCTTTATTTTTGTACACAAACTTGTGTTCAGGTACAATATTTTCTTAAGTAAAGATCCGTTCACTTTGGAGCTCCTACTATAGGCACATGGAAATTATTCTATCTCTAGAGAGGTAAAACTACCAAAGTTTTGCTACGGTCTAGGCCTAGAATGAGAAACAAGGGAGAGCCACCTCTTATTTATAGATTTGATGGCACACTGTGATATCGCGTCCCATCATACCCCCATGACTGAATAAAAACTCATCCTCGAATTCCTTACAAAATATTGGGAGGTTATGAGATTATTGACTCAAATGGAACTAATGGTAAATGGAATGACATTTGAACAGATCATCATTACAAGACAAAACAAAACTGGTATTCACAACAACAAGAGTGAACACTTTATACATTTGACATCAGGCCTTATTTGGCAGTTGAGAAAGAGAGAGAGAGAAAGAAGCTTTGCTGCTGCCAAAGCCAAGATTGCGCCTTTCATTGTCCATCAGTAAGCATGCCATCAGTCTTGCTCCTTGCATAGTTGCTTCCAGCACTGATCCATTACAAGTGTTTCCTCCAAATCCAATCCGTTGTTGCATGATTATCATCTCTACATAGAACATAGTCTTTATATTAGCAAGGGTAAATGAATCATAATGCAATTGATACCTTGCTTTGGTAAAAGGTCCATTGGCTGAGCTGTGGTATGGCTGATACGAATCTGAAGATATCATAGTGGTGACTACTGAAGGTGTAGGGGTTAGGAGAAAATTGAAAAAATTTGGGTCCGAACCCCCATGACTAAGAGCGAACCTCCGGTAGCGATAGAATGGAGAAAGAATAAAGAACAAGAAATATGGATAAAAAGACACAACTATAACATCGATGAAATGGATGTTAAGATGGAAATGAACAAAATAGAGTGGATTTCAAAAATGTTAAGGGAAAGAATTTAACTGATGCACCAAATAGGAATGTTAGTGGGTCCTCCCCAAAGCAGGCTTATGCCCTTAATGCCCTGACAAATCCACATTCAAAGAGTCTAGAGGCTCTAGGAATGTCATTTGGAACAAGAGTTAAAGTTTTAACCACAAGAATTTACCAAAAATAAAACAATGCATCAACCAAAATATACACTAATGATACAATCAACAATGAGGTAAACAATGGAAAGAAGGATGGAGAGAAGAGAATGGAATGGAATCCCAGAAACAAGGTGGTGTACAGCCCCTTGTGTATTTCATGGTTAATGTGACTTATCAGATCCCATTCCAAATCCAGCCTCAAACAAACGACATCCAGTGACTTCGCATTAATACATTCAGCCAATCCATCCCCTTGAAGTAACAAGAATGCCTTCCCATAGAGCCACCACCATTCCGACGAAACGAAGGAGGAGAGAATGGGAAGTGAGAAGGGCCTTAGTTAGAGGGAACATTTTTATTTTGAGTTCCATAACTAGTGCTTGTAGCCAAAACAATTATTTTTTCTAAGGTGTGTGCTTTGAATTCTCACTATTTTTTTTGATTTATGTGTTTATACGTGAGAAACACACCATGAAAATACTTTGTTATTTTTATGAGCTCAGCTTCCCAATGATTAAGTAACATCAAAACGGTAAAAAAACCTCAAGAAGAAAACATCCAAGCACCCAAGAGAATGGCCAACACAATTGCATCAAGTTCACTTGAAGTCACACCCTTTTCAATCCTTTAGTCCTTCCTTAGTTTGAGAAATGCCCAATCACCGATTCATTGATAGTTCTTATTTAGAAAGGGACTATACATTTCCAAGCTGAGAGAGACCATAGAAATTTGTGGATGGATGGATAAAGTGGACTCATTGCCTATCATATCAAAAGAACCATACCTTAGTATCAACATCGTGACTTAAAGGTAAAAACCAAACATGAGCAATCAATAGAAAAATAGTTCATACCATCATTAAGAACACTTACTGAATGACAAACCTGATAAGATGGATATCACACGCGCGCACACACAAAGAACTAAAAAAGTATAATGATGTTGTAAAATAGAAACAAGAAAAGTTAAAGAAATTTGTAAAACAAAAATGTGCAAAACAAAAATGTGTAAAACAAAAATGTGTTAAACAAAAACATGTAAAACAAAAATGTGTAAGAAAAACTTAAAAAGAACTAAGGGCCCCAAATGATTAGCATAGGTGGCCATCTCCCCCGTGACTGAATGGAAAGGGAGAGATCCAAAATAACGAGCACCTGTTTGAATTTCTTAGAAGTTTCCAACTTCTCCCGATTGATTTTTTCAGGTTAAGGGGTGGAAGTCATCGACACTCATACTCCAATGTATCTATGCCTTCATCATGGGCATGAGTTATTTCCCTAGTTTGTTCCATGCATGTTGGTGGATTACTCTTTCAAATAGCTGTCAACCATGAGGTGTCCACTTGTTATGTGGTTGCTACATACAGGCACCTTTGTATCAGAATTTCTTAGGCACACCAGTTGCATGTAGGAGATGCTGAGCATTCCTCTATGTCATCACCCGATGAGTCACTGTATGTGATGCATGGAACTTTCCTCTTCTCAATCTTTCCATAAATGTTTACCTTAGATATCTCCAAGGAAAGATCACAGATTCCTAGGCATGTGTCTATTGTACTTAGCCATTCCCTTCCCATTATAATTAGGAAGTCCCCTTTGATGCTGTTGACTTCTATCACCAGGAAATCAACTGGGTATGACCAACCACACATAGTGGTAATGATGTCCTCCACCAATCCCAAGGGAACGGTGATGGACTGGTCAGCCAGCTCTAGTTGAATGTTGCTCTTCTTTAGTGGAGATAGGTTCTAGGATTTATACATCTCTCGTGATATTAAGTTGACTACGGAACCTGAGTCAAGAAGAGCCTTATGAGGTTTGTTCCCAGTGACTTGGAGGTAGATTAAGGGACTTCCAGGGTCAGAGAGTTTCTTGAGAAGGTGGCCTACCTTGATCTAGTTGGTAACAGTATGTGTTAACATAACCGTATGCGTTGAGCTCTGTTGTTGATTTGAAGGGAGCTCCGAAGCCTTATTTGTTGGAGGAGTGTACACAAACTCAACCGCTTGTGGTTGTGAGAGCTTGTCTGGGCTTTTGGTTCTGAAGAAAGGTCTTCTCTTCTTGTGATTGTTAGAACCAGCAGTGGGTTAAAGGTTTACAGCTCTCATAGCATTACATTGCTGCAGTTAAGTGGGGAGTTCCCCTTGCATTGTTGGAGCGGGAGGTAGTGGAACTATCTGCGTAAGAGAGGCGGATGGATTTGGAGAATGGTACATGTGTGGAGTGTCTCCTGTAGGAGAAGGAGTTCTAAAATACTCCTGAACTTGGTAGTGACATTGTGGAGTTGCATGACCCATAGAGTCACTTGGAGAAACTAGCTACTGTACATAATAGCCATAAGGATCTGGTTGCCAGTAAGAGTATTGTTGCCTAGGCAGTGGCATCCCCCATGACTGTGGGTGTTGCCACTACTAATGTTTCCCGATAGGTTGTGTCAGAGTTCCACTTGGATAATACATTAATGGTTGGTGGAACTACCTTGGGTTACCTTGGGGACAAGGTAACCTTTAGGGTGCCTTCCATCTGTTAAGTCTTGGGTTGAGTGCATACACCCCAGACACTTGTAGATGTGAGATTATGGGGCAACATCCCTTAGGATGGTCATATTGGCAAATCTTACATCCACTATCATTGTCTATGTTGAAATCCACAACCTCATTGGAGATAGTCATTTTCCCCTTACCCTTGTCACATGCATGGCCTGAATCTCTTCGCTTTTTCTTGTCCTTATCACTACTTTGTTTCTCCTTAGATTCCTCTACAATATTTAGGATAGTTTCAATTTTACTATCTAAGGAGCTCCATATTTCATCTACCTTAGCCGATATTTCGATTGTTAACTTCTGAAGTAGAAAGGTTTTTCTATTCACCAACTCTTTGAGTGGTGACTCATCCTCTTCATCGCAGAATCTCACTCCCCTCTTTCGGAGGGAAGGATCGTAGTTATATTCTTCTGTGCTTTCTCTTTTTTATAGCTCCCCTTCTTCTTTAGCTACTTGCTCCAAAAATCAATGAATTTCATGGGATCTAAGTTTATATAGTCTCCCTTGGGCATAAGTGCCAAGGGTTCTCCTAGTGTCGTGTCTTAGCCCATCTACGAGGTGGTGTAGTTGATCCCACTGTGCGTAACCATGGCCTGAGAAATGATGTAACAATGCATAATATCGGCCCATGGCAGCATCCAAGGGTTCATGAGTACCTTGCTTCCATCCTTGGATCTACTTACACAAATTAGACACTCTGGAGTACATTTGATATTTATCATTGAACAACTCTAACATTGTACTCCATCTCCTAATGGTTTCTGGTTCTAAGGACCAGTACCAACTCTTTGCTTTCTTTATGAGTGTCCTAGGAAAAAACTTTAATTTCTGCCACTCATTTTCTATATTTTTCAAGGTGCAGGCATCGTGGAATGCCTATAAGTGATTTTTCGGATCAGCATTATATCCCCCTTCAAACCATGGGATATTATTCATGTCTAAGTGCTTGATCCGACTATTTTTTTTATGCCTTGTTGGTATTCTCACAGCCTCTGTGATGTCTAGCATACTTCGGGTGGCAAATAGGGGTTCATCATGATCATCTCTCTCATGACATCATTGATGTCTACGTTGTTCCCTACTTTCCCTCCTTTCATGCCTTGATTCTCTTGACTGCCCTCATCCTCTCTCTTGACTCTCTCATCGAGGTCTCTCATTTTGCTTACTCTTATCCTCACCGTTATGCTCTTTATGACTATGCCCTAATGTGGAAGGAGAGGATGAATGGTGTGATGAAGGGGAAGAAGAAGGAGAACCATTGCCATGATGATGTTTCTTACCTTCTCTTCGATGGCTACAGCCCCAATTGTGATGACGATCAGAATGCCCATCCTTGTCATGTGTTTTTGTTCCCTCAGTGAATAGTTGGCATTCATGGGGATCAGAACCAAGGTTTTGTATCATGGAGCATAGGTTCTGATACCCCACCTCCTCACTATCATTAGGAGGGGGAACATCATTTGATGGAGAACTCGTTATAAGTGGTTCACCATCTCCAATTTCACTTAGGACATGTGGGACCCCTTTGCCCTTCAACAATGTATGGTGGCTCTCCTGCCGCAAGTCCCTTAAATGTTGTGCGGCTATGGGATGGTAATCCCTTGTGTCAAAATCACCTATAATGTATTCAGTGTATAGCTGTGTCATGCCTATCTATGCAAGAGCACAAAGAATCATGTTAGGGACTACCCGATCTACATGTAACACTATGTTACCTTGAAAATCTCTCCAGTGCAGTTGTTCATCCTAATGGAGGATAAAAGTGAAATTAGGTATATACTTATCGTGATGAATATATACCACCTGATACTATTGAGGAACTGGTAGATTTTTGTTATGTGTTTTAGACTGCCAACTGTTTCTTGTATGATCCCTAGGTGGTGAAGTGCTTTTGTTCGAAGAAGAAGACATTGTTATTTTACTCGGTGTGCTGATTAACCATTAGATAATTTTTTGTTTAATTAACCCTAAGGGTTCGTTTAAGCTCCTAATGATGTGGATAATTTCCTATGTTCTACTTAGCGCACAAACACTTAGTCCCTAGCAACGGTGCCAATGATGAGTGGCGAGGTACCCCTACACTCAACCATACGAATACGAGCGTTACACACACGATCTGGTCGAACTTTGCAAACTAGGTGCCTACACACCTCATAGAACACTTAAGGTTAATCATTCATTTTCTTCCCAAACTTACTTGTATTTTTCATGGTTGTATGGTTAAGTAAGTATGAGGTATATGATTTTTATATCTTTTCTGTTTTATCTCATATGCTAATGAGGTGAAGGGTGAAGAGACTAATTAACTAACTTTAACTAACTAACTAAGCCTTAATTAACCTAGCATCAGCATCCGTTCCCACTTACCATTCATACCCTGAACCAATGCAACCTTGGTTACCAAACGCTAATCGTTGCTGGGATCACCAAGCGTAACACCCGTGCTCGAAGCGGTCGTACTAAATGCACTTAACTATGGGAGAAGGGTTGAGAGAGAATTAACTAACTAATAAAGCATTTAAATGGTAAATAATAAATAATAGTAAATAAAGTCCTATTTATCTTAGTCCATGCACTATAAGGTTTATCCAAGAAGTTCATCTTTATTTCTGTACACAAACTTTTGTTCAAGTACAATATTTGCTCGAATAAAGATCCGTTCACTTTGGAGCTCCTACTACAGGCACATGGAAATTATTCTATCTCTGGAGAGGTAAAATTGCCAAAGTTTCACTATGGTCTAGGCCTAGAATGAGAAATAAGGGAGAGTCACTTCTTATTTATAGATTTGACGACGCACTACGATATTGCGTACGCGATATCGCAGGGGAAGACGCGATATCACGTACGCGATATCACGGGGGATGCGATATCGCAGCGGACGCGATATCACGGCCCATGCAATATCATGTCCCATCACAAGCTAAGACCTGTACCACTATGCTAACACCTCATTGTATATAATTCATATAGTCACTATACCAACATATATACATAACTTGTGTGGTCACCATACTAACATATAGATATTACCCATGTGGTCACTAGCATATCCACACTCAATGTAGCATGTGAAACATTATCATGAGTACTCATAATCAATCACTTTCCTATAGGTATTTTATTTATCTGACAAATGTTATGGTTTATCAACTTGTGACTTACAACCACTAGTCTTCTAGAGGATTGGCTATAGGAATGTACATACCTATGCCATATACTAGCTATAAGGACAAACACACCTATGCTCTCCCATTCTCAAGATGAAGCTTAAGATAGGAGCCTCACTAATGCATCATAGTGGGGATCAAATTAGAATTACCTCTAAAGTACCTCATCACCAACCAGTCCACACCCTTATGCTAGCACCACCTACCGATGACTACTACAAGCATTATTGCGAAGACATGTACAAACCCATGCTAGCTTAAGCCATCACATGTCACAAGCATAATACATTTGAAGTAAAAATAAAATAATCAACCATATCTAGACCTAACAGTGATACTCACTCCATGAAGATAATACCACAACATGACATAACAAAATTTTGTACCACAACCATATTCCTTGAACTACATATAATTTTGTAAAAATAACCACTATTGTAACCTCTAAGATGATAGATGACAAAACAGAAAAAAAATTTCACAAATAGAAAGTACATTAAAAGACAATCCCAACAATGCTAATTTCACCTCAATTGAACTTCTGCAAAAAAATTTATATGTGTTTAAAATTTAATTAATAACATACTAAATAATAATATTTAATTACAACCAATGATAATTAAAACTCCTAGAAAATCCCATGTAAAAACATGCCCCTAAAATATAATATCCAAATCATGCAAGTCTCATCAACATTACATCTAATATTCAACAAGTCCACATTATTTTATACATCTCATATTTATTCATAACTAATCCACAACCAAATTTGTAAAATTTTGAGTAATCTACAAAACAATATCTCCAAACTTAGTCTTTAAACTATCCACTTCACATGACCACATCACATGATCATATACGCTAATTTAAAACAAAAGTAAAAAAAAAAAGAAGAAGGTAAAGACAACCCACCAATTAAAATTGTTGAAATAGAAACTCTAAAACAAGCATAAAATTTTCAAAAATCTAGGAAAACTTCATTCCACTCTGAACCAAATCCATACCCACATTAATGTGCTTGCAACAATCTCAACTCCAAGTTCATAGCAAGGCAAAATCATTTCACAAAGCTAAACATTCAAGGAAAGAGTGGAAAATGCAAGAAGACAAAAGAAACAGGGAAGAACAAACTTAAACTTAATTTCCATTCATATGAACAGAAAAAAATAAAAACCCAAATTCTATGGGTAAATAATACAAAAGGCAGTGACAAGAATAAAAGAAAGATGATAGTGCTTTCTTTTTTTTTCCTTTTTTTTTACATAAAGTATAATTCTTATGCATATCAATGTTACTTTTTTTCCCTTTTTGCTTAAACGTAAGTTTCACCTTTATTTTATTTTAAACTATGCAATTGTTCATAAGTCCTTTTTTGTATTTCTTCCCCAACTAATGTCCTACATTTTAGACATAGATAACAAACATATTGGAACTCCCAATAAAAATTTGTTTGAACCTATGAGATCCATATCAAACACACTACACATCCACATGATAAAATCACATCCAAATAGCACACATCATAGATCTATAATTTAAATACAGAAATATGAAAGTGACACATAAAACATAAATACATACTAAATAGTTGCTCTTATATCCTAATCCAACATCCTTCCTAGCCACATCATCTATCTAACACATCGCATAGGACTAGTGAGTATAATCATGTTAGTTAAGTATGTAAAAACATTATAATCATAACATAAAGGCCAAAGCATCCTAGCATATAAAGCCCAAACATAATAAACTAACTCATCCTTGTTAATCCATTAATAACACATACAATATATAAATTACAATCGTAATGCAGTACCCAATGTCTATAGTATATGTGTAACAATTTTCTAGGCTTTTTGTCTTGCTATGTCAATAAATATGGGGTTTTGTTTCATGCTTGTATAATCATGGAGAGACCATGACATGAGAGTTGTTCATGTGTTGAGCTTGAGAAAGAGTGTGAGAGAGCATATGAAATGAATGCACACGTGGTTGTAGCTCCAAGGTCAATTGTGTGGTGTGTTGGCATGTGTGTTCTTGATCTTGCTTATGAGTTGAGATCTTAGTCCTAGGTTGTGGAAGAGATTCTTCATTCATTGTGCCTTGCATTGAGAACAACCATTGTGTGGTTGTAGAGCCTCATGCTCTACAACATCATTTGAATGTTTTGAAAGGTTTTTGGATGTTTTGTGAATTTTGAAATCCTATTGTAATCTTTTTTCAATAATTAAAGATAGCTAGTTTTCTTGTTTTCTATCATATAATTTATCTTTTCATAATATCTGGATTTATTAGGATTGAAGGTGAATTTTCATTGGAGTGAACCTACTCCATTATGCTTTTCTCTATCTTAAAATTCAACCTTACAAAGTTTAGAACTAATTTTTGTGATAACTTCTTAGTCTTTACTATTTTCCTTGAAATTCGAGCCAATAATATGTCGAAAATGAGTTCATAGTGATGTACATGATTGAACTCCATTTATAGGGGATTTTAATTCTTACTATGTAACCCTCATAATTATATATGGGTATCTACACTCCTACTATGGCCCTTCTCAAATCCTTTCGAAGCCAAGATCAACCCATCATTTGGGTGGAAGAATTCTCATTCATGTATGATCACGTCATTTCACATTTCACTTTTGATGTCTTGGGACCTCATTATATGATCTTCTTCTTTCCATTTCTAGAACAATGTGGAATAATTCTCCTATCTCATATTATGTTCTTTCCTTATACAACATGTGGATCACTGCTTATATTTTATGGTGGGGTCTTTCGTCCTTTGTGAACACTTTTTATATTCTTGAAACTAAAATTATTTCTCTGTCATTTTCTACCATATCTTTTTAAATAAATATTTTGTCTTGAAATTTATACTAAAATTTAATCTAAAATAGGATTTTGATTGGAACTTATCTTTTGGGACTCATGACTTGTAGTTCCAAGATCAACTATCAAAATCTTGAGATAAATTTACTTCAAATCCCATTTTCATCTTAATGAGTAATCTAAATTTGGTTACCTTTTATTATACTTCTCATCAAATTCCATCTAACATGTGGCACCAACTTATTATTTTTAAACAGAAACTATTGGTTAACAAATCCTTCCATCTTGATTCTATAGTATAATAGATTCTCCTTCTTGCAAATTGAATAATTGTGACTCCTTTCTTGATGTGTACCTCATCAAGTAGGAAAATGGTGTTGATTGGTACCCATGATTGCAGGTTATAGTCTCTAATTCTTATATATTTAAATTAGTACATTGCTTATATTGCCTTCATTAATTATATTGTCCTTTGGTTTTAATTGTGTTTAACTTTTTCTTAACATAATTATGGTTCCCACGATAGTTTTATGATTGTTCTAAAGCATTATTTCCCATTATACATGTCTTTTTAGACCCAATTTATAGAAGAAACATTAGATTTATTTTTTCAATGGATCTTTGCATAGGTTCACCACTATTATCAGAAGTCATCTTCACCATATCTTTGTTTAATTTCTTCTTATCTTCTATTTCTTAGTGACTCTCTTATAGACTTAGATTTCTTAATTGAAGCTTTACAATGTCCACTCTTCTTACTTCTTTCTTTTTATCCATTGTGAAATTCTTTGAATTTCACACTGATAAGTGGCGAGGTACCCCTATACTCAACCATACGAATACGAGCGTGCACGCGCGATCCAGTCGAACTTCGCAGACTAAATGCCTTAACACCACAAGAAACACTTGGGGTTAATCGTTCGTTGTCTTCCCAGGCTTGCTTGTAAGTGTCACAATGTATGGTTAAGCAAGTCTGAGGTATGTGATTTTTTTGGTATTTTTCGGTTTATCTTCTATGCTATCAGAGGAAAGGGTTGAGAAACTAAGCTAACTCTAACTAATGTCCTAAGTCTAA
>MNCI01008559.1:37921-99009 GCA_015680685.1 Gnetum montanum
CTGGGTAGGACCAACCACACACAGTGGTAATAACGTCCTCCACTAATCCCAAGGGAATAGTGATGGACTGGTCTGCCAGCTCTAGTTGGATGTTGCTCTTCTTAAGTTGGGGCAGGTTCCAGGCGTGATACATCTTCTGCGAAATTAAGTTAACTCCGAAACCTAAGTCAAGAAGAGCCCGATGTGGTGCATTTCTAGCAATCTGCAAATAAATAAAGGGACTCCCAGGATCAGTTAGTTTCCTGGGAAGGTGGCCTACCTTAATCCAGTCAGTTACGGCATATGTTAACATAACCGTATGTGTTACACTCCTTTGGACTGAAGGGTGCTCCGAAGCGTTAGTAGTTAGAGGCCTATACATGGCCTCAACTGCTTGTTGTTGCGAGAGCCTGTCTGGGCTCTTAGTTCTGAAAAAGGTCTCTTCTTTGTACAGTTGTCACTAGAACTAGTACCCAGTTGGATATTTACAGCTCTTGCAGTGTGACGTTGCTGCGGTTGAGGGGGAAGTTCCCCTTGCATTGTTGGAGCAGGAGGTGTTATGGGAACTACTTGAGGAAGAGGTGCGGGTGGATTTAGAGGATGGACGGAATGTCGGATGTCTCTCGGAGGAGAAGGAGTCCTTCTGAAGTACTCCCGAGTGTGGTAGTGACGTTGTGAAGTAGTGTGACCCATAGAGTCACCTGGAGAAACTGGCTGCTGCACATAATATCCATAAGGATCAGGCTACCGGTAAGGGTACTGNAGCACAGGCATCGTGGAATGCCTGTAAATGATGCTGAGGATCAGCGTTGTATCCCCCTTCAAAACGTGGGATATTATTTATGTCCAAACGCTTGATCCTACTATCCTTTAAATGCCTTGTGGGAATCCTAACTGCCTCTCTAATATTAAGCATGCTTCAGGTTGCGAATAGGGGTTCGTCATGCTAATCTCTTTCATGACGTCTGTGATGTCTACGTGGTGGTTCCCTATTCTCCCTACGTCCTTGCCCTTGTCCTAACTCCTCTCGACCTTCCTATCGAGGCATTTCATCTCTTTTACCTTTACTCTCTGCGTTATGCTCATGGTGGCTGCGCCCAGATGTGGAAGGAGAGGGTGAATGATGAGATGAAGGAGAAGAAGAAGGGGATCCATCACCATGGTGATGTTTCTTGCCTTCTCTTCGGCTGCTTCGGCCCCGATCGTTGTGACGATCAACATGTCTGTCATTAGTGTGAGTAGTTGTTCCTGCCATGAACAACTGCTGCTCACGAGGATTAGAGCCTGGAATATGTATCGTTGATCTAAGGCCCTGATGCCTAACCTCTTCACTAGAGTGAGGAGGAGGAACATCATTTTCTAAGAAACCCATCGTGAGGGGTTCCTCTTCTCCTATTTCACTAATGACGTGGGGAACCTTGCCCTTCAATAGTGAATGTTGGCTCTCCTGCCTTTCGTCCCGAATACGTTGGGCATTTGTGGGATGATAATCCCTTGTGTCATGGTCATCCAAAACGTATTCTGCGAACAGCTCATGCATGCCAATCTGTACCAAGGCACGGAAAAGCATGTTGGGAGCAGAGCGATCTGGGGGTAACACGATGTTACCTTGCATGTCTCTCCACCGCAGTTGCTCATCTTGATGGAAAACAAAGGTAAAATCTGGCACATACTCATCGGGATGAGTATATGTGACTTTGGATTGTTGAGGACATGGTTGATTTCGGTTATGCGTATGATCCTGACTTTCTCCTGTATTGTCCTTAGGTGAGTTGATTGCATGAGAAGAAGCCATTTCTAATGGTGTGCTAATTTTCACCGTTATTTATGTTCTGAATTAACTGATTAACCCTAAGGTTCGTTTTAAGCTCACAACGATGTGAGTGATATCCCTTATGTTTAATTGGCGTGAAAACACTTCTTCCCCGGCAATGGCGCCAATGATGAGTGGCGAGGTACCCCTACACTCAACCATACGAATACGAGCATGCACGCGTGATCCGGTCGAACTCCACAGACTAAATGCCTTAACACCACAAGAAACACTTGGGGTTAATCGTTCGTTGTCTTCCCAGGCTTGCTTGTAAGTGTCACAATGTATGGTTAAGCAAGTCTGAGGTATGTGATTTTTTTAGTATTTTTCGGTTTATCTTCTATGCTATTAGAGGAAAGGGTTGAGAAACTAAGCTAACTCTAATTAATGTCCTAAGTCTAAATTAACTCGGCGTCAGCATCCGTTCCCACTTACCGGACACACCCTGAACTATGCAACTGTGGCTTACCAAACGCTAATCGTTACTAGGATCACCACACGTAACGCAAGTGCTCGAAGTGGTCGTACTGAGGCACCTCTTTAGCTTAAGTGTGATAAGCAACCGATTCCTTAGCTAGTCGTACACACCCGTGGGTGCTCGTAACTAAGTCGTACTTATCACACGTTCTAGCCTAGCAATGAGTAGCTGATTCCTTGACTAGCCGTACACGCCCGTAGACGCTCGTAATCAAGTCGTACTTATGCGCACTAGGAAAGCAGTAAATAAACAACAATAAAACCATGTACTGCAAGGTTTATCCAATCAAGTTCGTCTTTATTGCCGTACACAACTTGGGTTCAGGTTACAAGCTGCTCGAATAAAGAGCCGTTCACTCTAGGACTCCTACTGCGGGCACATGGGAAAAATTCTAACTCTGGAGTGATCAATCTGCCAGAGCTTCGCTACTTCTAGCTAGGATTTTGAAATGAAGAGAGTGCCGCCTCTTATTTATAGATATGGCGGCGGACCGCGATATCGCGTAGCCGATATCGCAGGGGAAGACGTGATATCACGGCTCAGTGCATGTCGCGTCTCATCACACACTAAGTTGTAATCTCTCCTACCGGTGCTTCGATACCATGTAAAGATTTAGTTATGTTTATATTTCATTATGTTCATGATACAACATTGGTGCCTCAAGATATTTTACAAGGAGATTCACTTTTCATAATTGACAATAATATCAATATCATAAAGATGTAAGATCGTAGCTTTCTTCATATTGATGATTGCTCTTTGTAATTCTTGGTAGTTTTGAGTATCGTAAGTTTTACTAATTTGGCTACCTACAAATCATCTTATGATGAATAGAGTTATGTTGTACTAATTCCATAACTTAATACTTGTTCCTTATTTTTGGTAATTTGTAATATCATCTTGAGCTTGCTATATCTTCAAGTTTTTCCTTGCTAAGAACTTCTTGTGTTTCAGTAATGTTGCTCTTTCTAGTCGTGCATCTTCTTTTGGTTCATATTCACTTCTCCATCATAAGATATAATATACTTACAACTAGGGTTTGTAACTCAATATATTATGAACTCTTGTACTTGAACTTGGTTCACTAAACTGAACTTCACAAACTTCTCTCGTACTTTATTAAGTCATCATTGACTTAACTTCACTAAACTTTATGAAATATTTTTTTGTAGCATATTCTTATTATTTAGCTACATCCTTACAATGTTTTCCTTTGCCTATTACTCATGAAAACTCTTCTGAAGATTTTCCTTGTTGGTCAATCTTACATGGACTAGGCTCTCCTTGGACTCCTTCAGTGACCCATAGCTTGGCCTGTAAGGGACTGCTACCTTATTCATAGCCTATCCCTCTTATGGATGATCTTATCTTCCTCTATAGGAAATTACGAATCTCTCACCTTGGATCTTCTCTTCCTATTTAGGAAATTTGATCTTTCTTCACTTCTTTTACTTACAAACAACTCGATAACCATTTTGGTTTCTTGGATCATCATTACAAATCTATAAATCGTAACAACTTCTTTGTTTTGTTGTACTTCTTGTTGCTAACTTCTTCCAACATATCTATTGTTGCTTGTTCCTTGATTCTTTTTTCTTATTTCTTATACCATCTTTAGTCATCATTGTTCACCTTGTTCCATCATTATTCTATGTTTCATATTTACTTATTGTTCTACACTTATATTACAAAGTGAGAACTTGTAATCTTTTATCCCTCGTAAGAAGTTGCAACTATTTACTAAACCATCACACCTATTTATAACTACTAATAAACTAAGTTAAGAAACTAATGGTTATACCTTAACTTAAGAGTATGTTCTAACAACATGTCTATATGTCAAAATCATATCTAAGCATAACTTATCATAGCCATGCAATTCAAATACTAAAAATTTTACAGGATTTTTAGCAAACAAAAAATGTAATATCTCAAGAATTCTAACTCCGATTGTAGTAAACCAAGGATTAAAACCAACATTTTAAAAAATCCTAGATACGTTGGTAAGATAGATCATAGGTAGGATAACATCCTAAGATACTTTCTTAATAAAGCTAATTTATGCAATATTTAATTATAATTAAAAAATGAACTTTGAATTGCAATTTAATGACACAAAGTGATGGAGAATATAGCCTAAGTTAGGTTAGGGTTCAAAATGCTCCATGAATAGAGTATTATATAATAACATATGCATAATAAGTGATAAGGACATCATATAATTCCCTAAATGATGTTGTGTTTTTCCCTAAGATTTAACATGTTTTGGATGTGTTTAGGGATGTTCTTGAAACATATGAGATATTCATAATCAATGGGGACTTGTTTGGTAATGTTTGGATGTCCCAGACTTTAGAATAGACGTCCTTATGGATAGCCCTGACAAAAAAGACATCTTTTCTAAGAGAAAGATGTCTTATGTAGGTGAAAGTCTTTGTGGTTGAAAGATGTCTTCTTTGTGAATGGCCAATCTTTGGAAAGACACCTTCTTAGGTCAAAGATGTCTTCTATGCATGATCAGGTTCTTAGAAATACATCTTTCCAAGAAAAAAGATATCTTCTCAAGTGGACTCTAACAGATATTAATTTGAATTTTAGGTGTCAAGGGAAGATGAACAATCATCCAAAAAGCTATCAAAATACATAAAGACCAAAGTTTGGGTAGGCTAATTTTAAGAGAAATTCTAGTCTCAAGGTAGAGATGAGAAGAAAGCTCTCCCAAATGTGGGAACCTCTAGAGAGAAAGGTTAAGAGGCTTGAGAGAGAGTTAAGCACTTCTTGAGCACTCTTGTTCTTATTGTTGTCCATCTTGGGCAAATATGTGTGACAGAGTAAGAAGAATCGTTATTGTATAGCTTTGAGCCTTATGGAAGAGGAAGTGATGTGGGGATCTTACGTATTGTATGTCCTTGGATGTTGTATGTTCCCAACATTTGTATGAATCTTCATATTTTCAAACAAGAATAAAGAGTTTTGTTTCTTTTCTTGTTTCAACTATGAGATTTTATGGTGTTTGGCTTCAAACTACGTTCTTGAGGCCAATTTGCATCAATAAGAATAAAATATATATAACTAAATGTGCATAATATAGAATAAAATATGCATAATTGAATGTATGTAAACAATAAATAATGTATAGCCAAATACTTGTAAATGTATGATGCCTGATAAAAAGAAAAACTTCAAGGTGTAATTAGATTTCAAGTAAGCTCCAACAATAGTAAAAGCAAAGATACAAAACTTTAACGAAATACTCTAGCAAGCATATTGTATTTGCTTATGTAATAACAACAATAATAGTGATAACATTAGAATTAACCTACTCAAATACATCTAATAGCATTAAATAATTAAACCAATGCAAATTTTAGATTGACACATTATTAGCACTAAGAAGCTATGTACCCCACCCCATTAAGATGGCATTTTGAAAGCAAACATTGATATATCCTCCATTTAAGATATTTGAACATAACATTTAAAGTAGAAATGCTAAAATAACATAGCGCTTTATATTTATAAATGCCTACAAAATACTGTTCACATAGAAAATCTTAAAACTTTGACTAATGAATTTCATAGTGATTTTAGAAAAAAAAAAATTGCATACCTACCCAAAAATCCTCTAACTATAAACTTCAGTGCCTTTTAATTTAACTTTAACAATCTCATGCTTACAATATATTACAAAATTAATGCTAAATGTATCACCACAACATAACTATTTAAACTCAATAATCTTAACGGTCTACATCATGCTATGGAAATAGCTAAAACTGAAATCTCTCCAAACTAATACAAATCATTGCTTTAACTTATTTTATTTTTCATGTATTAAGAAGATTTTGCTGCAATTTTCTAAACTGTAAAGAAAGCAGGTTACAAAGGATTTTACAGAAATTTATGTTGACATAGATTTTCGATATGACGTGTTCAGAGTAATTAGGTCTAGAGATTGGCTCCCAGCTTACAATTATTTATTTAAACCAAATATTTAGGGTATATTATACATGTTACTTCATCGTTGGATTATCCCTTTATTTCTTCCTGAAAGCATTGGTCCAGTATTGTTTCGTTCAGCTAATTGTTTGCTGGGTCGAATCAGAACACCTTAGCTGTAACGACATGAATCAGAAATGAAAATCATGTTTAAAATTTTTTTGAAAAGTTTTCTCCTGGAAAACGTTCGAATACTTACTTGGACTTTTAGGGTTTTGTTTTCAAGGTTTCTATTGCGTACCTACAGTCAGTTACAAAATGAACCTGTTAATTTTTTTGTACTGAAAGAAACTGGCAAAGAGAATCTAGAGCTACTTCTGTTAAGTAGAAGAGGTTGCGTACAATCACAAAGTATTCACCTCGTCTGCCAATACATGGATTTCCTCATATAACAGTTTGATCTGCAAGCAAAACCTCATTACTAAACCTTAAACAGTTACACCAGTTCTGGGAAAAAATCATATTAACAGCAAAATCCTCAAACCTTGCGATTCAAAACCCTTCGTCTTGCACTTTGAAGCTTTTTTTCAAGTCGGTCTAGAGACGTGGGAGATAACGAATCCAGATCCTCCCCCATAATATTCCTGTAACAAAACATCAGCGGTGATACAAGTATTCTCGCTAACATCATCAAAATCAGAACAAATTAAATTTTTCTGGCCTACTTTTGTGTTTGTTTAAGTAACTTGATCCTGGTAAGTAAATTTTCAGCTTTATCCGCGCCAATCTGTCAGTTAAATGCGTGCCCCGGCATCATTAAGCAAAATTCCAAATTGAATGTATTTAGTAAATACATTCTTAAAACTTTAAAAGTACATGGGCATAAAATTTTTTTAAAGGCAATGTGAGTATTGAAATAAAACAAAATAAAATTCCAAATACTTACATGTCCTACTCTGGTTTTAAAGGTTTTGAATTTTGGTTCATTTTCAAAGGCCCTGCAGATGGAAGGGAGTAAGTGGATTCTTAAATCTCAAACTAATGCCTTGTAAGATTTAGCTTTCCTGATGCAAGAGTTTATTTACAAAATCCTACTTTTTCAAGGTTCCTGCCTTTATATATTTTTTAAAAAATATCAAAACACTTGCATTATATTTTATTCAATATTATGTAACATACATGTTATATAACATTTTATTTAAAAGGAGAGGCATTGGAATCTAAAATTTAACTCTACATACACCTCAAAAAGTATAGCTAACATGACATATTGGAAGAATTATAGAGGAATACCAAACATAAGATATTGGTATTTTTTCAATACAAGTCAGTTTTCATATTTGTATTTAGTTATTGTATGTTTAGCTTACTGTACCTTGCATCTCATAAAGTTATGAGTTTTGTGAATTATGGCAGAATTATTTGGTATCCAATGCCACTTAATTATATTTTACTTCTAGAACAACCCTGACCCTATTTTGTATGACTTCTCAGATATTTGAAAATAATTATAATTTTATATTGATTAATAAAGTTTTTTTAATTAAAATGATCTATTTCATTATTAATCTTAATCTAGAAGAAAAAACTCAAACTGAAAATTTATTATATCTAGCAACTTCAAGTCCTATGTAAAATTCAAAAATAAGTTAAAAATACTTATAAGTTGCTACTGAGAATGAGAAATATATACTCTTAGCTTATAGGGATATTTTTAAAGGTCGTAAGAAGTTAATTAAGTTTCTACTCTACCTTACCATACTCAAATTAAAGCCTAATTAAAGTTATCAAACACATTCTGAAAAATAAATAGGATTTAACTTTTCTTGATTGTTGCAAATAAGACAACTTAAACTAATTAATGGTACAATAAAGAGTGTAAGGATACCTATAAAAATATTGTAATGAAAATACACAAAATGGCCTAACCAAATAATTTGTTTAGCTAATTATAGTTTCATACCACTAAACTTACAAAGACTAATTCATTGTAAAGAATACATGCACCTACCGGAGAAACAAGTAAATGTAGCAATTACAATAATAGAAAAAGAACCTAGTATAGTTGACAATTCTTGCAAATAAATGAAATACTTATGAAACTTATTTGATAAAGAAAATATATTGTATCAAAATTTATTTTCACAAGAGATATAAACTAGAGTATTGAGATTACTTCTACTTTGACTCAAATAACTTTATATGGTATTTACTAATAGAATCAAAAGATTGGTATTAGGAAAAGAATCAAATTTTAAAGAATATTACGCAAAGTTAATTAATAATGATAATGCACTAATTCAAACATGAAAAATGTTGAATAAGGGTTTGGAATATAGATGAGATAAAGCAATAATATTGTATAAAAAGAGTAACAAAAAAGACATGGACAATTTAACAAACCTAGCATCTATAACATCTTTGCTAACCTTTAAGATATATATTTTCTTGTGCACGTACTAGAATGTTGAGTATGAGCTTCAAATTTATTAAAATTTTACTGGGAATTTAAAATAATTCAATACCTTTGTTTTTTGGTATATTATAATTATTAATGGATTATTTGGTCTTACCCATGTTTAATATTCATAATTTGTAGCTCTACATATGGATTTGATATTTTTTATTTTTTGGTATAAAATATACAAATAAGGTTCTTAATTTGATAATAAGAAAGTTGAGTTTTTGTACATATTCATTAATTATTTTTTCTTTGATTTAATTTACACTCTAAATTTTTTGTTCATAACTTTTTAGTTTAAAAAATTGTTTTTGAAAATTTCAACTTCTATTAGTCCACAACAAGTAGTTGTGGAAGGTACCATTAAAATGACAATGCAATTTTTAAATATAAAGTTCAAGTAAAAAATTTTAATGGCAAACATAATTTTAGGTTATGGATAATTAAAGTATAGGGCTTACTCATTCAATAAGGATTGTAAAAGATACAAACAGAAAAGACAATGTAATCTAAGAAATGCATTTTTTGTTAGATACATGGATGGCATTAAAGGGTTCATGCTTTGGGATGTGTTAGCATAAAAATATTCATCCAAAAAGAAGTTATTTTAATGAGTCCTTTCTTCTTTAAAAATAGAATCAAAATGAAGCTCAAGAAAAGTGATTACAATAAGATGTTTTAGTAGAAATGGAGATTTGGGAAAATGAAGTTAACAAGAAACATACAAAAGAAGTTCAAAATAATGGTGAATTACCTTTAGAGATAAGCAACATTGAAATTCCAATACAAAGTACATAAACTCATGTAGAACTTAGAAGACCTTTAAGAATAAATAATGGTGTTCCTACAACTAGCTATGATAATAAGTATGGATATGCTTCAATGATTGTTGATATATATAAGGTAATGTCTTATCAAGAAGCATTGAAGAACTCTCAAGTGGTAGGAAATTATGAAAGGAAAGATGTCATCTTCTTATGAAAATCAAACTTAAGATCTTTTGAAGCTTCCTGAGTAGAGAAAAGCTATTAATTACAAATGGGTATTCATAGTAAACATGTTGTACAACAAGTGTTATTGATTGATTTAACCCAAGATTAGTTGCAAAGAAGGATCTCTAAAAGATCATAATTGATTTCTTTTTAAAAAAATGTACTTGCATTAGTTGCCAAAGAGTTAAGACTATTATAGCTTTAGCTAAAATCAAAGGATTTGGAGTTAGCAAATATATACGGGAATTACTTTTCTATATGAAGAATTAGAAGACCCCCCAAAAAATCATAACGACACTAAAGGGATTTATTAAAAAAGAAAACGAAAATCTTGTTTACAAATTGAGAACATTATTATATGGACTAAAATAAAGTCTAACATAATGGGGTAATAGATTTGATTCCTTCATGTGCAAAATTAATTTTTTAAAAAAGTATTGCAAATCCATGCCTTACAATAAAGAGTGAAAATATAAGACCATTATTGCATTAGTTTTATATGTGGATTATATGTTTATTATAAGAAAATATAAAATGGAAATTACAATTGTAAAGAAACTTATTTTTTGAATTTGACATGAAAGAGTTGGGAAAAGCCAAACAAACTATCATATTGATACAACGTGAGATAGGAAAAATGAGTAAGTATACTTTTCTCAAGAATAATATATCAAAAAACTTTTTAAGAGATTTATGGTAGAAAACTTAAAACCAATTGTTACTACCATTGGAGTGCATTTTCAGTTATCTTTCTATCATTACTTTAAAACTAAACTATAGTGGTAGTACATGTTTCTCATGTGTCATATTTTAATGCAATTGATAGTTTGATGCATATGATAGTTGGAACTTGACCAAACATTACTTATGCTATGGACCTTGTTAAGTATATTTATGAATAATCCTAAAAGAAGTATTGGTAAGTAGTAAACTAGATTCTTAGATACATAAAGGTACAACTAAAGTGCATGTTTACTATAGCAAAAGTAAAAAGGAGACTATAGGTTATTGTGATCTAAAATTTGCCAGTGATTTAGATAAAATAAAATCTAGATTAGGCTAAGTAGTTATGATAGGAGGACCTATCTCTTGAAAGTCCAAGTTAACAATAAGGTATTAGTTTAGTGGGTAAAACTCTTAATTTGGTAACTTCAAGTTTTGGGTTCGATTTTAGTGGTCAATATTGAGTTATAAAGCTCTAATTTGAATATATATCTTGGGGAATAAATATTGTTAAAAAAATATTTGAAGTTGTAACACATTCCCCATCTTGAAAGTCCAAGTTGTACTTTATCAATGGAGATAAAGTTTATTACAACTTCAACCTCTAAAAGAGGAGATTGAACTAAAGAGTGTCATAAAAGGATTGAATGAATTTCAAGAGAGAGTGTCATAGAAGGATAATAAGGTGCTATATTTTTGGTACAAGATGCAACATTTCATGAGAACTCAAAGCATATGAGTAAAATATCATGTTTTCACTAATAAATTGAAAATGGATGCATAGATTTGAAAAAAAAAACAAAAACAAAAACAAAAGGTGCATTGGTAAATTCAACAGAAAATGTGATGAAAAGTCCATTCTACAAAAGAAATCTAAACAATGTATAGCCTTCTTACAACTCAACTCAAAGTAGCTAAATAATTTTACCAAAGACTTAAAGTGCTATATTTTTGGCACAGGGTGTAATATTTCATGAGAAGTCAAACCATACCTCACTAAATTATCATTTTTTTTACCAATAAAGTAAAAAAGCATGCATATATTTGAAAAACATTATACATGGACAAGTTTAGTAGTGGATATGATGAAAAGCTGCTTCTACAAAAGAAATCTAAATTATGCATGGGCTTCTTATAACTCAATTATTCAAAGTAGCTAAATAATTCTACCAAAAGCTTTGCAAAAGACAATTTTGGCTCAAGGTGGAAATTGTTTTTGATTAAATTTCCATTGGGAATTTAAAAGCATTCAATAATTTTATTTTCATCTTACCCATGTTTAATAGTCTCAATTTGTAGTTCTATATATTAGATATTTTCGCCATTGTAACATGTATATGTTGAGTTTTTGATGAATTTTAATATAGGTTCATTAATTGATATTTCTTTCATTTTCTGTTCTCAATAGCTACATCTTAGAAAATTACTGGTGAAGATTTTAACTTCATCAAATTCAGATTTTCCTAATAAAAAAGTATTTACAGTATAGAATTACCTAGGATAAATAAGAAAAGTCAAATGGAACTTTTAAGACTTAGATTCTTGGCAATGTTTTCAGGTACGCAGAAGAAACTTTACCACTTAGACTAAAATGTATGTGGTTATGCTATATTTTTTAAAATGGAAACTGAATCTTTTGTGATTAACAAAAATGATAAGGAAGTTTAATCACAAAAGTACCATATAATAGTTATAGCATGAATAGTCTTAAGCAAACAAAAGAACCTTCGTACCTTTTCTGTATCAACATCCATTCCATAATGATAACAAAATTTGTATTTTGCCAATATTGTATTCATCCTATACAAAGAACATATTTTATTATATTTATAAAATTACAAAAACTTAAACATTAAATAAATGACAAGAAATTCAACAGAACAACTCAAATTTCTCATTGGCATGATGGTAAAATGGCAATGGGATGTGCATGGTGAACCAGTAAACTCCAACGGTGTTTTGCTATACAACGATCTGCTAACTGCAACAAATCCAAGAGCCCCGTTTTTCCAAAAAAAATAAAAAAAATCAATTTTCTGCCCTTTCACTTGTAACATGCTTTACGCCTTTATTGTATACAATTTTTTTTAAAAAGTAAAAAATAAAACCCTAACGAAGCCAGAGATGCAAGAAACTTTACAACCCTATCATGTTTTCAAAAATTTTCTGTTAAAGGGCAAGCCAAGCAGATGTCAAAAATAGGTGAATCTGCTACTCAAGGAGCAATAACCTGCTCGAAAGAAATCAGTCAAAGCAGCAGCCAATCACATATTAAATTAAGGAAAGCAAAGATCGGAAAACAGAGCATGCGTAATGAAGTAGTTGACGCACTCACCTTGGATTGGAGAATTGGTAGAACTTCTCCGAGTCGGAGTAAATAAGCACTGCAACTTCCGCATCACACAGAACATTGAGCTCGAATGCTTTCTTGAGGAGACTGTTTTTGCGCTTACAGAATGTAACATTCCTTCGAGACCTGTTTTCAATTTTGCTGAGCTGCAACCGCGTTTTTGGCATGTTGGTGAAAAGTAAAGAAAGAGCTTGATAGTACTACTAGTAGACGAAGAGGACGGAAACAAACGAAGGCAGCAAGAGCATTTATGGTATCGGTGATGATGTAAACGTGGCCAAAGACAAAGCGACAGCACAGACTCGTACAAAGAGAGAACGAACGGAGGAAAATGGAGTATCGGGCCAGGGAAGGGCCCCTTCGTGGTTCCTATTTGCTAGGCCTGTGACTGCTGTCGACTGGCTCTGGGTCGTCAGCAGCGAATACAAGTGTTTAGAAATTTCCAGAGAAGCGTAGAACAATATGCCCAATAAGGCAATTTCAAATCTCACATTTTTAGATGCAGCAGCTCTAACTAACGTCGGATGCAATTTTTTGACAGGTCAGGGTACGCACGAGTTTATTTCAGTGAAGTGAAAAGTTAAAAGTTCCGGTGGATGGGAGCAAAAACGAAAGGGTAAAAGTCTCTTGTAAGGTCCTGCGGAATCACGCGTTATTGCCGCTGTTGGGAAGACAAGTATATTCTAAGATTTTTTTAAAAAAAAAAGTAGAAAAAGCTAGATAATGTTTCAAGGTAGAAGGCTGTGTGGTTTGTGCCTTCGCTTATAAGGTGCAGCAGCGGTGGAGTAGCTTTATCGTTGGACATCTATTTAATGAGTCACATGTACCTTGTTTTGTGGGTAAGGGTTGTGCTACCATTTGAATTTCCATTTGCTTAAAAAATAATACCAAAGGGCTAAACTACTTGTTTGATTATATAAATTAATATATATATATCTATAATTTGGTGTAAAGAATATTTTCCTTTTCAAAAAATTAAATCATAGTATTAAATCTTAAAAATATGTGTAAAATATAGGATGAAAAGTTTGGAAATATTATTTAGCATTACATTGTAGAGTAGAAAGAAAGAAAGACCAAAAAAGATATAGGGAAAATGATTAAAGATCAAACAAAGAAATTGCAAATAAACAAAGACCTAGCTCTTCAAAGAGGCTATTTTATTGAGATAAGGCTAGGATGATGATGATGATTATGTTGTTGACCTCATATAGGGATATGAAGAAAATATAATTTAGCATTACATGGTCGAGCCCTAAAGGGTTATGGACTAGTTTAGCTATATATTTATAATTTGGCTAAGAAAATCTTTTTCCTTAATAGAATTCTAAGTAGAGTACCTATATTATAATTATTTTGGGGTTCTAACACCCCACCTCCTAACTTAAACAACCACAAGCCACCTATAAATCACAAAAGTGAAAGCATTCATACATCATCAAGATCTAATGGATAATAAAAACATATCTCTTTTAAGTGGTGCTACCCATCAAATTAAAGCTTCACATAGCAAAATTGTAATATAACTTTTGATCTAAATGAAAAATTTTATGTAATCTATTTTCTGCTAACTATTTATTTTGACTTTGACTTTGTAGTTTTCTAAGACAAATGTTTTATACAAAGATATATTTTATCTTTACCTATAAGGACAATATAAAACTTTATAAGCTTGCATACTTCTATTCTTCAGCATTGTAGTTATCACCTAATAGTATCATTTAAAGGCAAAGCTTAATAAAGTATCGTTTAATACAATGAGCTTCTTCTTCCAAAGTAAAATTTAACATAGTTATTTAAATGCTTATTAAATTACATAGGTTGGTTCAATATTAAATTGGCCTACTATCAATTTTTTTCTAACAGCAAATTACAAAGCCTCAATCTTAAAACCAAGAATTAGAATAATTAAAATAATTTTAAAAATGTACTTAAGCTTTTATGGATCTTTCTTCATATCATATCTAATACGTATATGCACTCTGTAAAAATGATTCTGATAAAAGTACGTTGTCAAACTCAGAACTATGAAAACTTGTGCAATATGTTGAAACTTGGACTTGAAGTTAAACCAAACAAACTCTATGAAAACTCATTAAAATTTTGAAAATAATCATTACAAACTTCATGAAAATGGAGTATGATAAAAACATTGTGGTTGCATTTTTTTCAAATTCGAATTCAAGCAAAACTGAGATTTGATGTCAAACCTAGCAAACTTGATAAAAACTCATTAAAATTTTGAATCTAATTATTATGATCATTAGAAAAACTATATGTATTTTTGATTTATTAAATTAGGAGTCAAAGTCTACCATAGTCATTTTGTTTGTGCAAACTTGAATTCCCTAATAACTCACTAGAAAATCTTGAGTTTAGCAACAATGGATAAAAGAAAAAAAAAAGATGAAGGAAATGTTTAAAACCTAACCATATATATTTCTTAGAAAGCTTATATACTATAATCCTTATCTCTATAGCTTTTCTTGCTACAAGATCAAGTGCAATTATACAAAAACTTGCCCCTTCTACTAATGATATGATCTCTTCTCATAACAAGTTGATTTGTAAACTAAAGCTAGTTAGTAGCATTATTATAAGGCAATTCAATTGTTGATTAAGTATGCTAATTGCAAAGTACTCCAACATTCATTTTATAGTTTGTAGGGTTTTTAAAAGTCATTTTAGAGACCCCATTTTGTTGAGATAGATCTAGAATGATGATGATGATTCTAGAGACCTAGTATAAGATGTGTTGATTATTTTAAGAATAAAACACCTTTCTTTTGGAATAGCTACCATGCAAGTAGATTATTTTTGGTACTTTGGCTATAAATAACAATGCTAAACATCTAATATGGCCAAAAGATTATATAACCATAAACATTTAATATGCTCATAATTAATTATGGATTGTAACTCCATAATTTAGCTTTGATCCAAACATGGCATTATGCCCATTATATAAGTGGATGCTTGGATATTCTTAGGTATTACTAATCAAAGGTGCATGTGAAGCTAATTCAAGTTGTAGTCTCTTCCTTTTTTGTAAGCTTGATTCAAGCTTGTTGTAAATCTTTAACTAAGAAGATTTGATGCTAGGAGCTAGAGCAATTGCTGGAATTTTTTTATGATAATTATATTATTTTCCTCCAAGTTATTTTCTTATTTTCTATTAATTTCTACTACTGTCATTTGTTTTTTTTTTTTTTTACATTTCTCCTACTTTAATGATGCATTAGAAATTAAGACCTAGTAGGTAAAAAAAGGTTAGTGTTGGAAATAATGTAAATGACATGGGCTCTCTCATATATTTTTCATATGTTTATTTTATCTCAGTTCAATTTGTATGGTCACTTCTATATTTGTAATGTTTTTCTTGTCATAGTCTTTTAATTGTTAATGTTTTAACATAATGGTAAGATCAATGATTATGTACCATATATGAAATGTTTTCAAAAATATAAAAGACACCTTCATAATATCATGTACATGTCTAATGCCATAAATGACATAAATGATTATCGAAACCTATAAATAGAGGTTTCCTCCCTCATATCCATGTGATAGTGGTTTTATTTTTTTCATTTTCAATCATCAAGCTGTAGAATCGTATATAAGTTCTTTTAATTTAAATAATAATTTTCAACAATTTCTTAAACTTTTCTCAAGATCTCTTCACATTTTCACAAATTTTTCTCTCATCTTCATACAATCTCATTCCATTTCATATTTTTTATTTATTATATTATTTTTGCATTTGATTTACATTCATTTACATTTCATTTTCATATCAATATAGCATATATCTTACACATTTTGATCAACTCTATTATCTCATATATATTTAAGAAGATTTACAATGTTGTATATTTAGATCTAAGTGAAATTCAAGCTTTCATATTAAGTTTATTTTATCTTCAAATCCTAAGTTCACAGTTTCATCAAAGCTCTAATTGTTTTATCTAAGAGTTAATCCTTCTCACTTAAAGAAGGCTACATTTACGTTCTTTGTTTTACTACAAATAAATTGACTTCAAATTTGAGGTCATATGACATTAATCTTCATTAGCTAGTGCATTCAAACAATCAAAACTTTCACCTATCCACAACTTCTACTAATAAGACTGAATTTGATTTTGGTGCCATTAGTATCACCACTCATCAATCAAAGTGATGTGCAATAAGGTTTATTAAAAACCATAAAGTAGTAATTATTACCTCCAATAGTTTCTATCAACAAGGAGTTAAAAAGCTATCATTGTATGTTACTCATTAGTGATCTTGAGTAAGAAGCTTGCATTTCTAAATTTTAAAAATTATAAATTTTATAACCTTCCATTGTGTCTCTAATTATGGTATTGAAGCTAAAAAGTTAAAATGACCTTAAGAAACCCTAAGCACATCAAATTCAAGCTTTTTATCTTAATTTTTAGGCTTTTTTCATTATTAAAGGTAAATTGAACCTCATTCAAATGCTAAGTTACCTCAAGATTATTTCTTTAAACTCATTTTCCTCATTTCAAATCTTCTACAAGTCAAAAGTCATAAACCTTAGTCAAAATGGGCAAAGAAATTCTAGAGTGTACCATTACATATTGAATAAAGCTTATGAAAACTCTCCTTGAAATCAATGGAGAACATGAAATTTAAGCATTTAATTTCAACCTTTAAGCCTTTTCATTATCAAAGATCAATTTAACCTTATTTAAATTCCAAGATATCTCAAGCTCATTAATTTAAAATTGTTAAACTCATTTCAAACCTTTCTCAACTCAAAATCCATATACTTTAGCCAAAATGAGCAAAGATATCTTAAAGTGTTTCATTATCTTTAATGGAAACCAACAGTTTACATATTGGACAAAAGCTATGAATACTCTCTTTGAAATCAAAGCATGTTGGAAGGTCATAAGCCAAGAATACTAAAAGTATCAAAATATAAGCACCTTAAATAGAGATACAAAAAAGAATTGAAGAAAAATAAAGGGAAGTATGCTTTGGTAAGGATGGCTAAATGTACTTCAATTTTAGATTCAAAAGGATCAAGAATCATTCATAAGGCTAAAGTCAATGAAGCATCGAATTTACTTCAATAAAAGTACAAAGAAACAATTCAAAACATGCAAATCAGACTAAGATATAGACAAGACTTTGAAGATCTCATAATTTTTTAAAGGTGATCCACTTGAATAATATAAAGGGAACTATGCTTTGGTAAGGATGATTATATGCACTTTAATTTTAGATTCGACAAAATCAAGAATCATTAATAAGCCTAAAGACAATGAAACATTGGATCTAATTTAGCAAAAGTACAAAGGAATAATTCAAAACATGTAAATAAAACACTAAGATATAGACAAGACTTTAAAAATCTAATAGTTTTCAAAGGTGAGCCAATACAAAAAATTTTCTCAACAATGTATTTATATATAAAGAATATTAATGAGTATAGGTGTAGATATAGTGAGAGTAAAAACTTGACGAAGTCATTCAAGTCTTATATAATAATCATAATCACATATTCAAATATATTATGATTAATATTATCTAATATAAGAATTTTGATAAATTCATAATAAATGAGTGAGTGCCACAAGTTAGGCTACTTGTAGACCTTAAGAGATAAGAATCTTAAGAACAAGCATATTCTATAAAGAACTCAAGAAAAAGAGAGAGATTTTGCAGAAGTAGAGGAAGATATAAAAATTTTAGAGATGAGAAGTCTTAAGACTTAAGTTCCAAGCTTGTTTATTCAATAAAATGAAAAAATTTCAAAGATGACAAAGATCAACAAGGAGAGAGACACAATGTTGTGACAACATGAAGCTTCATCATCTAATACTTCATGGTGCAAACATTGCAAGATGAAAGGTCATTATAAAGATACATATTGGTGGAAGGATGGACTTTTATCCCTCATCATCAATGATATACCAAAATCGAATGAAAACATATCAAAATTTTTCAAATCATCAAGAAAAGTCAGATCAAGCTAAAGAATATACCAAAATCGAATGAAAACATATCAAAATTTTTCAAATCATCAAGAAAAGTAAGATCAAGCTAAAGAAGGACAATCAAACTCAAACTTTGCTATATATTAAATGGTAAAAGAAGTCACACCTCACATATGAATTATTGATAGTGGATGTTATAATCATATGAATTCTTTCATGGAAACCTTTATCGCAAACAAGCCAAATGATACTCTTGGAAGCATTAATGTAGGAAATGGAGGTAGTGTGAAGATTAAAAGAATTGATAATGTGCTTCTTAGTCTCTTAAATGGTCATCTATGTTGTTCAAATTTTAAAATCATTATTATTAGTTGGAAAAATGATAAACATAGAAAACATAGTCATATTGCATGATGATTTTTGCAAAATTTCAAATGGAGATTTTGTTATTTTGAAATTGAAAAATTTAAATCATCAAAGTTTTTGCCCTAAAGCATAATCTCATGGTTGTCCTTGTTAGGACCTCTTTTTTCCTTCTCATTCGCTATTTAGCACCCAATATCTTTGTACCATTTTCTAGTAGTCTTCATTTGTTTTTAGTTGTTCATTTTTATATTATTTCCAATAATCAATGTCAAAATTGACATCCAATGTCATTTTTAGCAATGGTTTAACTTTCTTTAGCAAATTAACACTAGTATCACCTAAGGGTGAGTGTGAGTCCTTTCTTTAAAATTGACCTTAAACTAAACTAATATTCAACATCAATTTTGCTGTAAGGATTGCAAGGTACCCACTATCATCACCGTTAAATAACGACTAGTTACAACAAATCTTAACCAGAAGGTCTATAGCAATTATCTTTCCTCATCATCAAACTTGCGTGAATTCACTTCACTTTAGCAAATAAATGTTTCACTTCCTTTACATTTTTTTCTTTTTGGTATTCTTTGTGTACAAGTCCCATCGAGGACTTTCCCTTCTATTTTTATTTCTGTTGTATTTCTACTTTCTGCAACACATATACGTAGGAATCTATATTTTTATTTCTTCGATTTCTAATAAAGTCAAGAGGCTTTTTCCTTTTTCTTTATTAATTTTTTCTTGTTTTCTATTTTGTTAGTATATGTTATATCGTTTCTATAGTAATTCATTTTGTCTTATTAGTCTATTTTTTTATTTTTTATTTTTATGCTTCGCACTTAAAATTGGCTAAGTTGCCATTCAATTTTAAGGGTACATTTTGTGTCCTTTTATTTCTATCATTTGGATTTAGTGAATTTGTCCTTGGATCCTTTATGATCATATATTGACACATCTATTCTACTTTATGTGAATGATATGAAAGAACAATTGCACTGTAATAGTGCTTAAGCTATAAATTCTTAGCTTTGTTCTCCAAGTGCTTTGAATGCATCAATCTAAATGCTATGGCATTGGAGGTTAGGTTATGGCTTTTACTCCAACATTAAGAATCTAATCAAGAATCATATAGTAATAGGTACTAATGTCCAAAAATATTAAATGAAGTTTATGACATGTTTCAAAGGAAGGAAAAAAGTACTATCACATAATTCTCAAATATAAAGAAGAGAAAATCCATTTGAACTTCTCCACATGGATTTGGCAAGTCTAATGTCTACTCTCCCTCAAAGACAAGATAAATATTTTCTTGTCATTATTGATGGCTTCAATAGGTATGTGTAGATCTACACCTTGCATTCTAATGATATGACCTTTGGTATTTTTTAGAACTTTAAAAATTTGATTGTGAATAGAATACATCTTAAGATAAAAGCTATAAGATTTGATGAAGAAGAGAATTTATTAATCAGGAATTTGAACATGACATAAAGAAATAAATTACATGTGATTACTCTCCACAAAGAAATGGAGTTACTAAAAGAAAAAATGAATTCTTACAAGATATTTCACATGTCTACTTGAACAAAGCTCTTCATGTTTCAACCAACATCCTTAATAGAATAATCACTTCCAACAAAGATAAAATTCCATATAAGCTAATTTAAGGTAAAATTATAAATTCATATCATTTGAAATTTTTTGGATGGATTTCTTATATGAAGATTCCAAATGATTTGCTGCATAATTAATGAGCGACGAGGTACCCCTACGCCCAACCATACGAATCACTAAGGCGTTATGCATGATCTGGTTGAATTTCGTGGACCTATAGTTATCTTGTACACTAGTTTCTCTAGGAAGTGACACGACGTTGAGAACGTTAGTTGTCTTCCCAACTACACTTGTGAGGCTCAAGGGTATGGTTCAAGTGTAATTGAGGTATATGAATTTTTGTTGTTTTATATTTTATGGATGTAATCACCTACAACAAGAATAAGGGTAGAGTAGATTGAAAACTAATATTTATTGCCTAGCTAGCTTAGCATAAGTAACCACCCCACTTTCTTGAACACATCCTAAACACATATAACACTATTGAGCTACCAAACATTAAGCGTTGCTAGGTTACCAAGTACTATATGAATGCTCAAAGTGGTCATGCGCATGTTCATTAATTTCTGGAAATAAATTGCTTAATCAAATGCATTAAAATAAAGAGTGAGAAAGTAAAATACATTAAAGAAAATATTAAGCTATTCTCAATGTTGCAAGGATTGTCAAAAGAGTTCATTTTATTCCTGTCACACTGTTGTGCTTAGGTACATCAGTGCTTGAACAAAGAACTATACACACTTTAGACTCCTTCTGCAGGCACTCAAAAAATATTCTAACTTTGAGAAAAATAAACTACAAGAGCTTCACTATCTTTCTTAAAAACTAAAACTAAAACTGACTCAAAATAGGAGCCTAGGCGCGGTATTTATAAACTTTGGGAATATACCCTGACATCGGATATGTAATGTCAAACCAAGGCCCTGACGTCGCGTACATGATGTCGTGACCCCAATGTTGAACCAAGGCCTTGATATCGCGTAAATGACGTCACAACCACAATGTTGCATACCCAATGTTAGGGCCAACCAAAACACATTTCATCATATCCCCACAACTGAATGAAAACTCGTCCTCAAGTGAAGAAGAGGAGGAACAAGTTCTTTATAATATAACATATTGAGTAGGTATGGAATTATTGACTGACATGACCAACTGACTCAAATGAAATAGACATACAAATGCTAAGTGCCCAAGTGTATGTGATGAGTGGTGAGGTACCCCTACACTCAACCATACGAAATGAGCATAGCACGCGTGATCCGGTCGAACTCCGCAGACTAAATGCCTACACGCCCCATGGAACACTTGGGGTTAATCATTTGTTGTCTTCCCAGACTTACTTGTAGTTGTCACGGTGTATGGTTAAGTAATTCTGAGGTATATGATTTTTATGGTCTTTTATGATTTTATGTCTTCTATGCTACGAGCGAAGGGTTGAGAAACTAGCTAACTCTAACTAAGAACTAAGTCTAAATTAACTAGCGTCAGCATCCGTTCCCACTTACCATACACACTCTGAACTATGCAATTGTGGCTACCAAATGCTAATCGTTACTGGGATCACCACACGTAACACACGTGCTCAAAGTGGTCGTACTGAGGCACTTAACTAGCCTAAACGTAATGAGAAGTTGATTCCTTGACTAGCCGTACACATCCGTAGATGCTCGTAATCAAGTCGTACTCATTCTGCATTCTAGGAGATAAGGGTGAGAGAAACTAATCGTGATGAGCAGTCGATTCCTTGATTAGCCGTACACATTCGTCAATGCTCGTAATCAAGTCGTACTCATGCTGCGCTAATGCAGGTAATAAATAACATTTAAGAAATAACATGTAATAAATCCTATTCCATGCATTGCAAGGTTTATCCACAAAGCTCGTCTTTATTGTTGTACACAACTTGCATTCAGGTACAAAGATACTCGAATAAAGATCCATTTACTTGGGAACTCCTATTGCGGGCACATGGAAAATATTCTATCTCTGGAGTGATTAAAATGCCAGATTTTTCCTACTTTAAGCCTAGGATGGGAAATAAGGGGAGTGCCACCTCTTATTTATAGATTTGGCGGCAGACCGTGATATCGCGTACGCGACATCGTAGGGGACGACGTGATATCGCGTCTCATCATACCCCCATGACTGAATGAAAACTTATCCTCGAGTTCCTTACAATAATATCGGGAAGGTATGGAATTATTGAGGGGAATGGAACTAATGGGATGACATTTGAATGGATCATCATTACAAGACTTGACAAAACTGGCGTTCATGACAACAAGGGTGAACACCTTATTACAATGACATTAGGCCTTAGTTGGCAGCTGAGAAAGAGAGAGAGAAAGAAGTGTTGCTACTACCAACGACAATATTGTGCCTTCGTTGTCCATCCGTAAGTGTGTCATCAATCTTGCTCCTTGCATAACTACTTCAACGCTGCTTCATTCCAAGTGTTTGCTCTAGATCCAATTCGTTGTTGCATGTCCGCCATCTGCACACACAACACAATCGTATATTAGCAAGGGTAACTGAATCATCATGTAATTGATACCTTGCTTTGGTGTAAGTCCATTGGCTAGGTTGTGGTATGGATAATTTGGATTGGGAGATATATTGATGATGACTACCGAAGGTGTAGGGGTTAGGAAGAAAATCAAAAATTCGGGGCTAGGAGAAAATCGAAAAATTTAGGTCCCGTACCCCCATGACTAATCGTGAACCTTCGGTAGCATTAGAATGGAGAAAGAAAAGGAGTAAGAAAGATAGATAAAAAGGGACAACTATGACATCGATGAAATGGATGTTAAGATGGAAATGAACAAAATAAAATGAATTGCAAAATGTTAAGGGAAAGAATTTAACTAATGCTCCAAATATGAATTTAACTAATGCCCTGACAAACCCACATTCAAAGAGTTCGTAGGCCCTGGGAATGTCATTTGGAACAAGAGTTAAAGGCTTAACTGTAAGCATTTACCAAAAAGAAAACAATGCATCAACAAAAATATATACACTAATGATACAACCAGAAATGAGGTAAACAATGGACAGAAGGATGGAGAGAAGAAAATGGAATGGAATCTCAAGAACAAGGTGGTGTACAACCCCTTGTGTGTTGCATGATTAATGTGACTTGGCAAGTCTCATTCCAACTCCGACCTCAAACCAACCAATTCCAGTGACTTCGCATCAATGCATTTGGCGAAACCATCCACTTGAATAACAAGAATGCATCTCCAAAGAGCCACCACCATTCCGATGAAACAACGGAGAGAATGGGAAGCGAGAAGGGCCTTAGTTAGAGGGAACACTTTTGGTTCCATAACTAGTGCTTGTAGCCCAAGCTTATTCATCTAAGGGGTGTGCTTTGAATTCTCACTTTGTTGTTTTTTTTTGTGTTTTGTGTTTTTATGCGTGAGAACCACACCATGCAAAGACTTCTTATTTTTATTGTCTCAGCTTCCGATAGTTGGGTAACATCGGAACGGTAAGAAAACTCAAGAAGAAACATTCAAGCACCCAAGAGAATGACCAACACAAAAGCATCAAGTTCCCTTAAAGTCACACCCTTTTCAATCCTTGAGTCCTTCCTTAGTTAGAGAAATGCCCAGTCACCGATTCATTTAAGTTCTTATTAAGAAGGGATTGTACATTTCCAAGTTGAGAGAAACCATAGAAACTAGTGGATGGATGGATGAAGTGGTCTCATTGCCTGCCATATTAGAAGAAACATACCTTAGTATCAACATTGTGACTTAAAGGTAAAAACCAAACATTAGCAATCAATATGAAAATAGTTCATACCATCATTCTGAACACTTATTATGGGACAAACTTACATGGTGGAACACACACACATACACACACAAAAATGGAAAAGTATAACGATGTTATAAAACAAAAACTAGAAAAGTTAAAGAAATTTGTAAAAAAAAAATTAGAAAAGTTAAAGAAATTTGTAAAACAAAAATGTGTAAGACAAAAAGTGTTGTAAAAAAAAAAGTGTAAAACAAAAATTGAAAAAGAACTGAGGGTCCCATATGATTAGCATTGGTGGCCATCTCCCCCATGACTGAGTTGTAAGGGAGAGATCTGAAATCATGAACGTCTGTTTGAATTTCATAAAAGTGCCCAAATTCTCCCAATTGATGATCTTAGATTGAGGGATGGAAGTTGGCGATGCTCATATTCCAATGTACCTATGCCTTCATTGTTGGCATGGGTTTCCTCAGTTCATTCATTTTTCTGCTTCTTCTAGTAGCTGTCAACCACGGGGTGTCTATTACTAGTTGTGTGGTTGCTACATTCAGGCATCTTTGTTTCAAAGTTTCAAGAGCACACCTGTTACATGGAGACATTTCCTCCATGTCATCACCCAATGAATCACTGTATGTGATGCATGGAACTTTCCTCTTCTCAATTTTTCCAAAAATGCTTATCTTAGAGATTTCCAAGGAAAGATCGCGAATCCTAAGGCATGCGTCTACTATACTAAGCCATGCCCTTCCCATTATAATTGGGAAGTCCCCTTCGTTGTTGTTGACTTCAATCACCAGGAAATCAGTTGGGTAAGACCAACCACACACAGTGGTAATGATGTCCTTCATCAATCCCAAGGGAATGGTGATGGACTGGTCTGCTAGCTCTAGTTGAATGTTGCTCTTCTTAAGTTGGGGTAGGTTCCAGGCATGATAGATCTCTCGTGAAATTAAGTTAACTCTAGAACCTAAGTCAAGAAGAGCCCTATGTGGTTCATTTTCGATGATCTGTAAATAGATTAAGGGACTCCCAAGGTTAGTTAGTTTCCTGGGAAGGTGGCCCACCTTGATCCAGTTAGTTACGGTATGCGTTAACATAACCGTATGCGTTAAGCTCTAATTTTGGACGAAAGGGTGCTCCGAAGTGTTAGATGGTGGAGGAGTGTACATGGGCCCAACCGCTTGTTGCGAGAGTTTGTTTGGGCTTTTGGTTCTAAAGTAAGGCCTTTTCTTTTTACCATTGTTAGAACCAGCAGTAGGTTGGATATTTATAGCTCTTGCAGCGTGATGTTGTTGTGATTGAGGAGGAAGTTCCCCTTGCATTGTTGGAGCAGGAGGTGTTATGGGAACTACTTGTGATGGAAGAGGTGCGGATGGATTAGGAGGATGGTGTAGGTATGGAGTGTCTCCTGGAGGAGAGGGAGACCTTCTGAAGTACTCCTGAACTTGGTAGTGATGATTGGGGGTTGTGTGACTCATAGAGTCACTTGGAGAAATCGGCTACTGCACATAGTATCCATAAGGGTCAGGCTGCCGGTAAGGGTACTGATGTTTCGGCAATGGTATCCCCCATGACTGTGGGTATTGCCACTGTTGATGCTGTCCGATGGGTTGTGGTGGAGTTGCACTTGGATAATACGTTAGTGGTTGGTGGAACTACCTTGGGTTACCTTGTGGATAAGGTAACCTTCGGGGTGTTTGCCCTTGGTTGAGTCTTGGATTAAGCGCATACACCCCAGACCCCTGTAGATGTGAGATGATGGGGCAACATTGCTTAGGATGGTCATAGTGGTAGATCTCACATCCACCATCATCGTCTATGTCAGAGTCCTTAGCCACATCGGAGTTAGTGATTTTTCCCTTACCCTTGTTATGTGCAGAGCCTAAATCTCTCCACTTTTTCTTACCTTTGTCACTACTTTGTTCTACCTTAGACTCTTCTACAATTTTTAAGACAGTTTTAATTTTAGAGTCTAAGGAACTCCATACATCATCTACCTTAGCCGCTATTTTTGTTGTTAATTTTTGGATCGGCAAGGTTTTCTAGTTCACCAACTCTTTGATTGGTGACTCATCCTCTTCATCATAAAATTTCACTCCCTTCTTTTGAAGGGATGGATCACGGTTGTATTCTTTCCCACTTTTCCTTTTTCATAGCTCACCTTTTTCTTTTGCTACTTGTTCCAACAAGCTATGTACTTCATGGGCTCTAAGTTGTGAGAGTCTCCCTTGGGCATAAGTTCCAAGGGTTCTTCTAGTTGCATGCCTTAGCCCATCCACAATGTGGCGAAGTTGATCCCACTGAGCATACCCATGGCCCGGGCAACGATGTAACAATGTGTAGTAGTGGGCCATGGGAGCATCCAAGGGTTCGTGTGTACCTTGCTTCCAGCCTTGGATCTGCTTACGCAAATTGGACACTCTGGAGTACGTTTGATACTTTTTGTTGAACAGTTCTAGCATCGTACTCCACCTCCTGATGGTTTCCGGTTCTAAGGACTGGTACCAACTCTCTGCTTATTTGGTGAGTGTCCTTGGGAACAACTAAGTTTTTTCCACTCATTTTCTATATTCTGCAAGGAACAGGCACCGTGGAATGCTTGTAAATGATTTTTTGGATTAGCATTATATCTCACTTCAAATCGTGGGATGTTGTTCATGTCTAATCGTTTGATCTGACTATCCTTTAAATGCCTTGTGAGAATCCTAACTGCCTCCGTGATGTTAAGCATACTTCGGGTTATGAGTAGGGGTTCATCATGATCATCTCTTTCATGATGCCTGTGATGTTTGCATTGTTCCCTACTCTCCCTACGTCCTTGCCCTTGTCCTCTCTCTCGACTCTCCCGTCGAGGTCTTTCGTCCTTCTTACTTTTATCATCATCTCTATGTTCATGGTGGCTACACCTAGATGTGGAAGGATAGGGTGATTGATGGGATGAAGGAGAAGAAGAAGGAGAATCATCGCCATGACGATGTTTCTTGCCTTCTCTTTAGCTACTACGGCCCCGATCGTGGTGATGATCTAAGTGCCTGTCCTTAGCATAAGTGGTTGTTCCCTCTGCGAACAGTTGGTGTTCACAGGCATCAGAACCATGGTTATGTATCATTGATCATAGGTTCTGATACCCAACCTCCTCACCATTGTTAGGAGGGGGAACATCATTTGTTAAAGAACCTGTGACAAGGGGTTCCTCATCTCCTATTTCGCTAAGGATTTGCCGGACCTTTCCCTTCAACAGTGCATGTTGACTCTCCTACCTTAAGTCTCTCATAAGTTGGGCATCTGTGGGATAATAATCCCTCATGTCAAAGTCTTCCGCAACATATTCAGAAAATAGTTCTTGCATGCCAATCTGTGCCAAGGCACGGAAGAGCATGTTTGGGACTGATCGATCTGGGGGTAACACAATGTTACCTTGCAAATCTCTCCACTGCAGCTATTCGTCCTGATGGAGAATAAAAGTAAAGTCTGGAATATACTCATCAGGATGAGTATAAACTATCTTGTATTGTTTAGGACTTGGTTGATTTGGGATATGTGTTTTATGTTGCCGACTATCTCATGTATGATCCTTAGGTGGTGAGTTGCTCTTATGAGAAGAAGGCATTTTTATCGGTGTGCTAATTTCACCGTTATATAATTTTCTTCTTTTAATTAACCCAAAGGTTTGTTAAGGCTCACAATGATGTGAGTGATATCCCTTATGTTCTATTTAGTGTACAAACACTTAGTCCCCGGCAACGATGCCAATGATGAGTGGCGAGGTACCCCTACACTCAACCATACGAAACGAGCATAGAACACGCGATCTGGTCGAACTCCGCAGACTAAATGCCTACATGCCCCATGGAACACTTGGGGTTAATCATTCGTTGTCTTCCCAAACTTGTAGTTGTCACAGTGTATGGTTAAGTAAGCCCGAGGTATATGATTTTTATGGTCTCTTATGGTTTTATGTCTTCTATGCTAAGAGTGAAGGGTTGAGAAACTAGCTAACTCTAACTAGGGACTAAGTCTAAATTAACTAGTATCAACATCTGTTCCCACTTACCATACACATCTTGAACTATGCAACTATGGCTACCAAATGCTAATTGTTACTAGGATCACCACACATAACACACGTGCTCAAAGTGGTCATACTGAGGCACTTAACTAGCCTAAACGTAATGAGCAGTTGATTCCTTGACTAGTTGTACACATTCGTAGATGCTCGTAATCAAGTTGTACTCATTCCACATTCTAGGAGATAAGGGTGAGAGAAACTAATCGCGATGAGTAGCTAATTCCTTGATTAGCCGTACACATTCGTCAATGCTGGTAATCAAGTCGTACTCATGCCGCGCTAATGCAGGTAATAAATAACATGTAAGAAATAACAGGTAATAAATCCTATTCCATGCACTGCAAGGTTTATCCACAAAGCTTGTCTTTATTGTAGTACACAAATTGCATTTAGGTACAAAGCTGCACGAATAAAGATCCGTTCACTTGGGGACTCCTACTACGGGCACATGGAAAATATTCTATCTCTGGAGTGATTAAACTACTAGAGTTTCCCTACTTTAAGCATAGGATGGAAAATAAGGGGAGTGCTACCTCTTATTTATAGATTTGGTGGCGGACCGCAATATAGTGTACACGATATCGTAGGGGACGATCTGATATTGCATGGGTGCGATATCGCGTCTCATCAGTATGGAATTACAATTTTTACAACATTGGATGTTCATGAGAAGAGGAGTAAACACGCTAAAGAATATTGACATCCAACACCTCTTGGAAGTAGAAAAATGAGAGAGAGAGAGAGAGAGAGAGAGAGAGAGAGAGAAGAGATCCAACGAGCATGAACAATCTTCATTGTGTGGTATTGTTGCATCATCCTTGGTGAAGATAGTCCTACATCCAATCCATGCTTCCCACTACAATCACAACAAAATCATGAGTTAGTATGCAATGTGTAACACATAGAGGTTAAATGCCTTGTTTCGTTGGTGGTTACACTTAGCTAAGTTGTGATTGTGGTAGATTGGTTTCTTTGATAGTGATAGCGGGAAAGCTAACAAATAGGAAAAATAGATAAGCAGTCCAGGAAACTCGAAAAAGTTGAACACAAGGAAATAATTGAAGAGGCTATAAGAATTCACAACAATAAAAGAAAAGCTCACTAAAAACTATTGTGAAGATGTGTACAATTAGATGTCACTGATGGGATAAAAAAAAGAATTTTATTGTAAAAATGTCTAAGGGTAAAGAACTTAATTAACCCAACCAAAAGATATGCAAGTGGGTCCTCCCTAAAGCAAGCGTAGGCCTTTTTTCCTTTACATAATTGCAAACCAAATAGTCAATGGGCTATGTGGATGATTAATGGTTATAGAAGGTTAAGTACAAAAACCTAGAAGAAAATAACTAAGAATTCCATCACATCAAACTAGGGCATCAAACCAAAACATGAAACCAACAGTGAGGTGAGACATGGAAAGCATAGATGGATGAGAGAGAGAGTGGAATGGAGTTCCTAATTATGGTCACATGAAGTCCCTTGTGGATTTCGTGGTTAAATGATTTGATAGAATCCATCTTTAGTCTAGACGAAAACCAACCACATTTAGTGACTTTGCATTGACATTATAAGACTAATCCATCCCCTGAGACATAAGTGTGCTCCCATAGAACAACCACCATTCCAAATTAGAGAAAAAGTAGGAAGTGAGAAAGGCCCTTAGTTAGAGGAGATGAGTCCCATAACTAGTGCTTGTAGCCTATTTATTCTATCTAAGGGATGTGCTTGGAATTTCTATTGTCTTTTTAAAATGGGAACCATACCATGCAAAGACACATGCATTTATTTTGTCCAAGGGGTGTGCTTTGAATCCTCATCTTCTTCTTTTTTTCTTTTTCTTGATGAGAACCACACCATGCGAGGACGTATGCATTTATTTTGTCCAAGGGGTGTGCTTTGAATTCTCATCATTTTTTTTCTGATGAGAACCACACCATGCAAGGACTTATTCAACTTCCTTTATTGATTGACATGGAATGGTAAGAAATCCATGGAAAAACACATGCACCTAGGCAAATAGAAAAGAACAAAGAATACCAAATCCCCTTGAAGCCACACCCTGTTCAAACTTTTGAATCCTTCCAAATTTCGAAAACTACCAAAGTCACAAATTTATTAAAGTTTCATTAATGAAAAAGGGACTACACATTTCCAAAACAAGGAAAACCATAGAGTTTGTGGATGAGTGGATGTTGTGGACTCACTACATGTTACATAAAAGAAATCATGTCCTAATTATCCATAACAAAATTCAAAGCCAAAAATCAAATACCAATAATCAAATAACAAAAATAGTACAAACCACCATCAAATAACATATTACCAACGTACCTAGCACTTATTAACAAAAAGTTAGAAAATCACACCAAATAAAAGAAAATATAGAAGAAAGTGTAAACTATTCAAGAAATATCAAATGTACTAACAATGGTGTAAAAAAAGAATTAGAAAAAACAAATAACATAAAAAACAAAAAAATGTAAAATAAAGAACATATTGATGAGTGGTGAGGTACCCCTACACTCAACCATATGAATACAAGCGTTACATGCGAAATCCTATTAAACTTCGCAAACTAAGTGCCTACATGCCTTATTGAACACTTAAGGTTAATCGTTCGTTGTCTTCCCAGACTTACTTGTATTTGTCATGATTGTATGGTTAAGTAAGTCTGAGGTATGTGATTTTTATGTATTTTATCTTTTATTGCCTATGCTAATGAGGAGAAGGGTGAAAAGACTACATAACTAACTTTAACTAACTAAGTTCTAATGCCTGGCATCAGTATCCATTCCCACTTGTCATTCACACCTTGAGCCAATGCAACCTTCTAGGATTACCAAATGCTATTCGTTACTAGGCTTACCAAGTGTAACGCATGTGCTCGAAGCGGTCATACTGAATGCACTTAACTAGGAGTGTTGAGGGTTAAGAGAGATTAATTAACTAATAAATCATTTAAACAATTAACAATAATTAAAGTCCTAATTAGCTTAGTCCATGCACTGCAAGGTTTATCCAAAATTTCTTCTTTATTTTCGTACACAAACTTGTGCTCAGGTACAATATTTGCTCGAATAAAGATTCATTCACTTTGGGACTCCTACTACGGGCACATGGAAATTACTCTAACTATGGAATGGAAAAAATGAAAGAGTTTGGCTAAGGTCTAGATCTAGATGGAGAAACAAGGGAGAGCTACCTCTTATTTATAGAAATGACAGTAGATTGCGATATTGCATACGCGATATTGCAGGAAACGTTGCGATATTGTGTATACGATATCATGTACGCGATATTGCAGTAGATGCGATATCGCGGCAGATATAATATCGCGTCCCATCATACCCCCATGAATGAATAAAAACTCATGCTTGAGTTCCTTACAAAATATTGGGAAGATATGGGATCATTGACTTGAATGGAACTAATGGTGAATGAGATGATATGTGAATGGATCATCATTACAGAACATGAAAAAATTGGTGTTCATGACAACAAGAGTGAACACTTTATACATTTGACATCAGGCCTTATTGGGCAGCTGAGAAAGAGAGAGAGAGAAAAAGAAATTTTGCTTCCACCACTGCCAAGATTATGCCTTTCGTTGTCTATCCATAAGCACGCCATCAATATCATTTCTTGCATGATTGCTTTAGCACCGATCCATTCCAAGTGTTTCCTCCAGATCCATTCCGTTGTTGCTTGATTGCCATCTACACACACAACATAGTCCTATATTATCAAGGGTAAATGAATCACAATGCAATTGATACCTTGCTTCGGTGAAAGGTCCATTGGCTAAGTTGTGATATGGTTGGTATGGATCTGGAGATATAATATTGGTGACTACCGAAGGTCTAGGGGTTAGGAGAAAATACAAATTTGGACCAAGACCCCCATGACTAATCGTGAACCTCCAGTAGCGATAGAATGGAGAAAGAAAAGGAATAAGGAATATGGAGAAAAAGAGACAACTATAACATCGATGAAATGGATGTCAAGATGGAAATGGAAAAAATAAGGTTGATCGCAAAAATGTTTAAGGGAAAGAATTTAACTGGTGCATCAAATAGGAATGTTAGTGGGTCCTCCCCAAAGTAGGTTCATGCCCTTAATGCCCTGACAAACCCACATTCAAAGAGTCCATAGGCTCTAGGAATGTTATTTGGAACAAGAGTTAAAGTCTTAACACAAGAATTTACCAAAAAGAAAACAATGCGTCAATCAAAATATACACTAATGATACAACCGGCAATGAGGTGAGCAATGGAGAAAGAATGATGGAAAGGAGAGAATGGAATGGAGTCTCAAGAGCAAGGTGGTGTATAGCCCCTAGTGTATTTAATGATTAATGTGACTTAGTAGATCTCATTCCAAGTCTAGCCTCAAACAAACCACATCTAGTGACTTTGCATTAATGCATTCAGCCAATCCATCCACTTGAAGTAACAAGAATGCCTTTACCATAGAGCCACCACCATTCCGACGAAATGAAGGAGGAGAGAATGGGAACCAAGAAGGGCCTTAGTTAGAGGGAACATGTTTATTTTAGCTCCATAACCAGTGCTTGTAGTCCAAATGATTATTTCGTCTAAGGGGTGTGCTTTAAATTCTCACTGTTTTTTTTTGCGTGAGAACCACACCATGCAAAGAATTATTATTTTTATTTACTCAGCTTACCGATAATTGGGTAATGTTGAAACAACAAGAAAACTCAAGAAGAAAGCATCCAAGCACCCAAGAGAATGGCCAACACAAATGCATCAAGTTCCTTTGAAGCCACACCATTTTCAATCCTTGAGTCCTTCCTTAGTTTGAGAAATGCCGAGTCATCGATTCGTTATAGTTCTTATTATTGAGAAAGGGACTGTACAGTTCCAAGCCAATAGAGACCATAGAAATTTGTGAATGNTGCATTTGTTTGAATTTCTTAAAAGTGTCCAACTTCTCCCAATTGATGTTTTCAGGTTAAGGGTTGGAAGTTGGTGATGCTCATATTTCAATGTATCTATGCTTTTGTTGTGGGTGCAAGTTGTTCCCATAGTTCGTTCCATGCATGTTGGTGGGCTACTCTCTTGATTAGCTATCAACCACTAGGTGTTCTCTTGTTGTGTGGTTGCTACATACAGGCATCTTTGTATCTGAGTTTCTTGGGCACACTAGTTGTATGTAGGGGATGCTGAGCATTCCTCCATGTCATCACCCTCTGAGTCACTATATGCGATGCATGGAACTTTCTTCTTCTCAATCTTTCCATAAATGTTTTCCTTAGATATTTCCAAGGAAATATTGTAGATTCCTAAGCATGCATTGATGGTGTTGAGCAATGCCCTCCCCATTATAATTGGAAAGTCCCCTTTGTTACTGTTGACTTCTATGACTAGGAAATTAGCTGGGTATGACCAACCACACACAGTGGTAATGATGTCCTCCATCAATCCCAAGGGAATAGTGATGGACTGGTCAGCCAACTCTAGTTGAATATCTCTCTTCTTGAGTGGAGGTAGGTTCCAAGCTTTATACATTTCTCATGAGATTAAGTTGACTCCGGAACCTAAGTCAAGAAGAGCCTTATGAGGTTTATTCCCAGTGACTTGTAGATAAATTAGGGGGCTTCTAGGGTCAGAGAATTTCCTGGGAAGGTGGCCCACCTTGATCTAGTCAGTAACGATATGTGTTAACATAATCGTGTGCGTTGAGCTCTGTTGTTGGTTTGAAGGGAGCTCTGAAGCCTTATTTGTTGGAGGAGCATGCATAGACTCAACCACTTGTGGTTTTGAGAGCGTTTTTGGGCTTTTGATTCTAAAGAAAGGTCTTCTCTTCATGCGGTTGTTAAAACTAGCAGCAGGTTGAAGGTTTATAGCTCTCATAGCATTACATTGCTATGGTTGAGTGGGGAGTTCCCCTTGCATCGTTGGAGTGGGTGGTAGTGGAACTATTGGTGTATGAGTGGTGGATGGATTTGGAGGATGGTATGCATGTGGTGTGTCTCCCGTAGGAGAAGGAGTCCTAAAATACTCCCAAACTTAGTAGTGACGTTGTGGGGTTGCGTGACCCATAGAGTCACTTGGAGAAATTGGCTACTGCACATAGTAGCCATATGGGTCTAGTTATTGGTAAGGGTATTGTTGTCTAGGCGGTGGCATCCCCCATGACTGTGGGTATTGCCACTGCTGGTGTTGCCTGATAGGTTGTGGTGGAGTTCCACTTGGATAATATGTTAACAGTTGGTAGAACTACCTCGGGTTACCTTGGGGATAAGGTAACCTTCAGGGGGCTTGCCATTTGTTAAGTCCTAGGTTGAGTGCATACACCCCAGACTCTTGTAGATGTGAGATTATTGGGAAACATCCCTTAGGATGGTCATATTGGTAGATCTCACATCCACCATCATTGCCTATATCTAAATCCACAACCTCATCAGCAAATAGTCATTTTTCCCTTACCCTTGTTACATGCATGGTCTGAATCTCTCTTCTTTTTCTTATCATGATTACTACTTTGGTCCTCCTTAGACTCCTCTATGATTTTTAGGACAATTTCAATTTTACTATCTAAGGAGCTCCATATTTGATCTACCTTAGCTGACACTTCCATTGTTAATTTCTGAAGTGGCAAAGTTTTTCTATTCACCAGCTCTTTGAGTCATGACTCAAACTCTTCCTTGCAGAATCTCACTCCCCTCTTTCGGAAGGAAGGATCACGGTTGTACTTTTCCATGCTTTCTCTTTTCTGTAGCTCCCCTTCTTCTTTAGCTACTTGCTCCAACAATCTATGAACTTTGTGGGACCTAAGTTCAAATAATCTCCCTTGGGCATATGTCCCAAGGGTTCTCCTAGTTTCATGTCTTAGTCCATCTATGAGGTGGCGGAGTTGATCCTATTGTGCTTAACCATGGCCTAGACAACGATGTAGCAATGTGTAATATCAGCCCATGGCAGCATCCAAGGGTTCGTGATTACCCTGCTTCTATCCTTGGATCTACTTATGCAAGTTGGACACTTTGGAGTACATTTGGTATATATCATTGAACATTTCTAACATTTTACTCCACCTCCTAATGGTTTTCGGCTTTAAAGACCAGTACCAACTTTTCGCTTCTTTTATGAGTGTCCTAGGGAACAACTTTAACTTTTGCCACTCATTTTCAATATTTTGCAAGGTGCAGACATTGTGGAATGCCTGTAAGTGATTTTGTGGATCAGCATTATATCCCCCCTCAAATCGTGGGATATTATTCATGTCTAGTCTCTTGATCCGGCTATCTTTCTGGTGCCTTGTAGGTATTCTCACAACCTTCTTAATGTCTAACATACTTTGGGTTGCTAGTAGGGGTTCGTTATGATCATCTCTCTCATGACATCTATGATGCCTATGTGGTTCCCTACTTTCCCTTCTTTCATGTCTTGATTCTCTAGAATGCCCTCGTCCTTGCTCTTGACTCTCTCATCGAGGTCTCTCATTTTTCTTATCCTTACCCTTATCCTCACGATTGTGCTCTTTGTGATTGCATCCTGATGTGGAAGGAGAGGGTGCATGATGTGATGAAGGGGAAGAAGAAGGGGAACCATTGCCATGATGATGTTTCTTACCTTCTCTTCGGTAGCTATGGCCTCAATCGTGATGATGATCAGATTTCCTACCTTTGTCATGTGTTTGTGTTCCCTCATTGAACACTTGGTGTTCATGGGAATTAGAACCAGGGTTGTGAATCATAGAGTGTAGGTTCTGATACCCTACCTCCTCACCATTGTGAGGAGGAGGAACATCATTTTGTGGAAAACCTATTGAAATAGGTTCAACACCCTTAACTTCTCTTATGACAAGAGAAGCGTTGCAGGGTCCTTTGCCCTTTAACGATGTGTGATAACTCTCCTTCTGCGAGTCCCTTAGACATTGCTTTACTATGGGATGGTAATCCCTTATGTCATAATATTTTGCAACATATTAAGTGTATAATTCCATCATGCCTATCTGTGCAAGAGCATGAAGGAGCATGTTAGGGACTACCCAATCTAGGGGTAACACTATATTACCTTACAGGTCTCTCTAGCGCAGTTGTTCATCTTGATGGAGGATAAAAGTAAAATTGGATATATAGTCATCGTGATGAGTATATACCACCCGATACTATTGAGGAACTGGTGGTTCTTGGTTATGTGTGTTAGACCGCTGATTGCCTCTTGTGTGATCCCTAGGTGGTGAAGTGCTTTTATGAGAAGAAGAAGACATTGTGATACTATCGATGTGCTATTGACCATTGTTTAACTTTTTTTCTGATTAAACTTAAGGATTCATTTAAGCTTCCAAATGATGTGGATGATTTCCTATGTTCTACTTAGCGCACAAACAACTTAGTCCTCAGCAACGACACCAATGAAGAGTGGTGAGGTATCGCTACACTCAACCATACGAATACGAGTGTTACATGTGCGATCTGGTAGAACTCTGCAGACTAAGTGCCTACATGCCTTATGGAACACTTAAGGTTAATCATTCGTTGTCTTCCCATAATTACTTGTATTTGTCATGGTTGTATGGTTAAGTAAGTCTAAGGTATGTGATTTTTATGTCTTTTATCTTTTATCGCCTATGCTAATGAGGGGAAGGGTGAAGAGAGTAAGTAACTAACTTTAACTAACTAAGTTCTAATGCCTAGCATCAGTATTCGTTCCCACTTGCTGTTCACACCTTGAGCCAATGCAACCTTCTGGGATTACCAAACGCTAATCGTTACTGGGATTACCAAGTGTAATGCACGTGCTTGAAGTGGTCGTACTGAATGCACTTAACTAGGAGTGTTGAGGGTTGAGAGAGATTAATTAACTAATAAAGCATTTAAACAATTAACAATAATTAAAGTCCTAATTAGCTTAGTCCATGCACTGCAAGGTTTATCCAAAAGTTCTTCTTTATTTTCGTACACAAACTTGTGCTCAGGTATAATATTTGCTCAAATAAAGATTCGTTCACTTTGGGACTCCTACTACGAGCACATGGAAATTACTCTAACTCTGGAATGGAAAAACTGCAAGAGTTTGGCTACGGTCTAGATCTAGATGGAGAAATAAGGGAGAGCCACCTCTTATTTATAGAAATGGTAGTGGACTACGATATCGCGTATGCAATATTACAAGAAATGCCGCAATATTGTGGCAGATGCGATATCGCATCCCATTACATGTAAAAAAAATGTGTAAAACAAAAAAATTTGAAAAATTGAGGAGTCGCTTGAATGATTAGCATGGTTGGCCATCTCCCCCACCACTAATTTGAGAGGAGGAGATCCAAAATATGGAGTATGGTTGTCCATCAGATGAGGTGCTTATTATGTTAGTTGGTGTATGCTCATAAAAAGGTTTAATTTGTTGGATGTTGACCAATTGTTTTTTGTTTGGATTCTTAGGTTTATAGATCATCATGGCCCTAGAAGGAAAATTCTCATTAATAATATAAGGTCAGTCCCACAACATTTGGAACTTAGTTTGTTGAGGTATGTGTGTAGGATTCTAGTAGAGAACCTTATCTCCCAGTTGAAGTTTGACTTTTCTAATTTTTAGGCCATGATGCTTTTTGTTGTAGGCCTTGTGCAACTCATCAGATGATAAGGCTACTAATTAATTTTTGTGTAGTAGGTTGAGATTCATTAATCTTTATTTTGAGCTAAAATTAAGTCAAGGTCAAGGTCACAAGCTATTGAAAGTGTAGGGAGTTCAGATTGAATAGGAAGTGTTGGTAGTTTGCCATACACAAGCTCATAAGGAGAGTAGCGTATAGGAAGCTTCCAAGTTGAGTGGTAGGCTCGAAGGGCATCGGTGAGTTTTGTGCTCTATTCCTTTTTATACTTACTAACAATTCTTGTTAGTATTAATGTGATTTCCCTATTAGTAACCTTAGGTTGACCATTAGCTTGGGGATGGTAAAGTGTTGTGCGTTTGTGTTCAACCCCCAAGCATTGCATGAGCTTCCAAAAAGTAGTGCCTATAAAATGAGTTCCAATGTTAGAAATTAATGCATGTGGGATACCAAACCTATTTACAACATTTTGTTGTACAAATAGAGTAGTAGTAGAGGATGTATAGTTGATGATAGCTGTTGCTTCTACCCATTTTGTACAATAGTCAACAACAACTATGATGTATGCCTTTCCATTTGACATGGGTGTGATGGGACCCATGAAATCAATGCCCCAAATGTCAAATGGTTTTAATGATTGAATCCATTATTGAGGTCCTTCCATTCAAGTAGTCATTCCACCATATTATTGGCATCATTCACAAGAGTGTATGAAATGGTGAGCATCCCTAAAGAGTGTTGGCTAGTAGTACCCTATCATCAAGATTTTAATGGTTGTGCATCTCCCAACATAGTGTCCTCCACAAGGACCTTCATGAGCATATTGGAGAATGCATAGTTGATCAACATCAGGGATACACCAACGAACTAGGCCATTAGTGCACACCTTGTAGAGGTGTCTGTTGATCTCCATGAAGTGCTTTACCTAGTGAAGAAATTGCTATTTCTTTCAATGGTCCAACCCTTGTGGCATCTCCTAGGTGAGAAGATAGGTGAGAATGTTACCATACCATTTTGGCTCATTGGGAATTTGTTTAGTTACAACCCTAGCAAAGAGGAGTTCATCAGGAAACATATCAAATAATGAACTTTTTTCTTCTTTATTGTCCCATCGCAACCGAGACAAGTGATCAACAACCACATTCTCAATTCCCTTTCGATCTACCATTGTAAGATCAAATTTCTATAAGATCACTAGCCACTGTATGACACAAGGGCTCACCATTGGCTTATTCATTAGGAAGAGTATGGCACTATGGTCTATGTGCACAAACACCTTGTATCCAAGCACATAATTCTTGAACTTCTCTAGAGCAAACACCACTGCCATCAATTATTTTTCTATAGTGGTGTAGTTCAATTATGCATCCACAATGCTTCAGCTAGTGCAGTGGATGTACTATGGATGTTTCTTGTCATCTAATTGCATCAGTACAACTTCCAAGGCATAATTTGATGCATCTGTCATGATATGAAATGGTCTAAACTAATCAGGTGCTTATAGAATTAGAGCTTCCACAAGCCTTTCCTTCAGTTGCTAGAACACTTTCACATTCCAGGGCCTAGACAAAAGATGCATCTTTCTTTGTTAGCTTGACCAACGATTTTGCGATCTTAGAGAAATTCTCTATGAATCATTGATAGTAGCCAGTATGTTTAAGGAATGACCAAACATCTTTAACTATTTCTAGCTGGCAAGTTATTCCTTGGATGATCCTTATTTTTTTAGGGTCCACCTCAATTCTTGCTTGCGAGATTTTGTGCCCCAACACAATGCCCTCTTGGACCATGAGATGAGTTTTCTACTAATTGAGCCACAAGTTAGTTTCAACACATAGTTTTAGCACCTACTCAAGGTAGTCCAAGGTTTTCTCAAATGTAGCTCAATAGGTGGAGAAGTCATCCATGAAGACTTCCACACCACTATCGATTTGCTGTTGAAATTGCTTAGGACCAGGCATTGAAATGTGGCAGGAGCATTGCATAGATCAAATGGCATCTTACGATATGTCAAATTCCCCCAGGGACTTGTGAACATTGTCTTTTTTTAGTTCTCCGATGCAATTTGGATTTGGTTATAGCCACTATAACTAGCTAGGAAGCTATAGTAGCAATGCCCTGATATTGTGTCTAGCACTTAGTCAAAAAATGACAATGGGAAATGATCCTTGAATGTTGCCATATTTAGCATCCTAAAATTGATGCAAACCCACCACTTACCACCTTTCTTTGGTACAATTACGAGTGAACTAACCCACTCACTATTTGCAATGGGATAGATGAACCCTGCCTTGAGGATTGCTTGATTTCCTCCTTAACAATTTGCTTCAATTTGGTTATAGCCACTATAACCATCTAGGAAGCTATAGTAGCAATGCCCTGATATTGTGTCTAGCACCTAGTCAACAAATGACAATGGAAAATGATCCTTGAATGTTGCCATATTCAGCACTCTAAAATTGATGCAAGCTTGCCACTTACCACCTTTCTTTGGTACAATTACGAGTGGACTAACCCACTCACTATCTATAATGGGATAGATGAACCCTGCCTTGAGGATTGCTCGATTGCCTCCTTAATAATTTGCTTCAATTTGGGGATTAACCACCTCTGTGGCTATCATTTTGGCTTCATGGCCAGGTCAGTGTAAATGTGATGCTGGCATATCTTAGGATCAATCCCTGTGAGTTTAGGATATGACCAAGAAAAAGCTACTAACCATCTTTCAACTACTTTCAACAACATATCTTTCTATTTTGGAGCAAGTCTTGCATTGATTATAACTGGCTTTTTAATTTTCAAAAACACGTATTCCATTCCAACTAGTAACATTTTTAGTTCAAAGGGCTCTTGCTTAAATTTCTTAGGAATTTCCAACTCTCCCCAGTGAGTATCATCATTTGTATCTTTAGAGAGTTGGTGATGAACTTGCTTGAGTTCACCCATGCTCATGACATACTCACATGTCAGGCTCTTAGTTGGTTCCATGTAAAGTGTGCTACTTTCTGAATCAATGGTCAACCATTGGGTGTCCTCCTATTTTGTGGCTACTATGTATAGAAACCTTTGAATTTCTAATTTTGGCACACACTACTTGTATGCAAAGATGGATGCGTGCTTGATGGCCCAAAGTGTTTACACACAACTGCACTTGCTATCATTGTATGCGATGCATGGAACTCTCTTCTTCTCAGTCTTTCCAAATGCATTTTCTTTAGATATCTCCAAGGAAAGATCTCTAATGTCCATTCTTACATCGATTGTGCTTAGCCATGCCCTTCCCATTATGATTGGTGAATACCACTAATTTCAGCCCAACACTTTCAAAAGAGGACGACCCAAACCCTCCCCAGCATTTGGGAGGCAAAACTAGACTAAGGCATGGAACTCACGCGTTCAAGCCAGCTTGCTCACACTGTCAAGGCCATCCTTGGGCTCAACATCGACAATCTCCAACTTCAGACTCCAGCCTCCAGAAAATTTGGTTTCAATGTTCAAAAATTGCAATTTTTGCAAGTCACACTGTGGTCACACTACAACGTGACCTCCAATGTGACCTACTCCAAGTGACTCAAAACCAGACACATTCAAGCTCAAAATTCCACATCTCAGATCACACTCAAAGTCACAAGGCAGGCAGTAGCCACACTTCAAGAATTAGGCTTTGAAATTCAAATTTGGTGTCAAAAGGTCTCATTTCCCTCACTCACGCTAAAGGTCACGCTAGGCATGAGTATAGTGTACACAAACTGTAGCGTAGACACGCTGGCATGCTGGGACTCACGCTAGAGGTCACGCTGGGCATGAGTGTAGCATAAACACAAATGAACTCACATTGAAGCCCAACTCAGCTCACGCTGGAGGCATATCCACTCATGCTGAAGGCTCTAGCAAAAACAAAAACACCTCAAATGACCACAAAACTACTCAAACCGACATCCTACAGTAGTCGATTTAGGGATTGAGAAGTTTCAAGCAAGCCGAAGTCAATCGCTTTGATTTTCTTTGTAAATTTTCTTCATTTTGGGCATGTCGAGCCCTCATCATCTAAATTGTATGTACTCCCATGGGCTTGAGTAACCCACGAGTTGTAAAATGCAATGTACCTTATCAAAAATATAGATTGCTGACACACATCCAACTCATGCACAACTCTCCACTGGACACATGTCAGTTGATCCATTTTTCTCTCATCCCTCAACCATTGATTCCATTCTTAAATTCTGCGCATGAGCCTAGCCCAACCCTATATATACCCTATCAATTTACATAAACTGGGGTTGGCAATTGAAGACATTGGCAATTCTGAGAACATATAGCAAACAAGCAATCCTTGGGCGCTCGACACACTTGACTCCTGGCATCCAAGTACTTCTCACATACATCACATCACATCATCACATCATCACATCATCATGTCACATCACCCTGAGGCTAGGCGTTTGACCTGCCATCCACACGTGTAGCTACGCTTTGACCAGTGCACATCTTTTCTAAGCAATACAATATAGTTCACTTTGCCAACCATTATTTCTGTTTACTCTATTTTATATTCTATTTATGTTCTGCTTATGTTCTATTTATGATCCTATTTACATTTCATTTGCAATACATTGCATATATTTCTATTTACATTTTATGTGCACTATTCATGCTTTAAGACACCATTTACGATAACCCTAACACTAGCCGTAGCTTACGCTCGAGGAAGTCCTTGGTTGATTTCCATGCAAACCATCCAAGGCACTCTTCCTTTATTCCCTTTTTCAACTTACCCTCAAGTGAAGGCAGGGTCAGTTGTGCCTGCCTAATGATCTTTCAGTGTCTGCTTCCCTTCCAGCCTTACATCGATGATTTAGGTTAGTACAGTAATTTGGCACTAGAAGGAGGGCTAAACATGTTTATCATTTAATCAAAACCTTGATCATGCTACTTGTTCAAATGCTGCGCAAACCAAGTGCTGAAACTCACGCTGCATGCTGCTATAGTACGCACGCTGCTATAGTACTCATGCTACACGCTACTATAGTAGTCATGCTACTATAGTACTCACATTGCACGCTGCTACAGTACCGCTACAGTACTGCTACAGTGCCGCTACAATGTTTTTTCAACAAAAACACACAAAACATATATGTTTCAAAGCTGAATTCAGCGTAATTCACACCTAACTTCAAGCTGGTCTAAGTATTGACTGCTACCAACATGGATCACCTTGTCCAATACATACAACATAACGATTCTAAGATGACTTCTTCTTACCCAAGATTGCCATCCGAGTATGAGTACGAGTCCACGGCCCTGCTCGAACTCGATAGCCCTTGGGGCCTTACTTCCTCACAACAATCATAGCACTTGGAGCATACACCCAAGGCATTTGCTTCATAGTCTACACACACTAGGGTCCAACCCCAAACAATTCAAACACCTTGTATGTATGATAGGGCCTAGCCCCAAGCAACACAAGTACCTTATGCCTACGCTGGGGTTATGCCCCAACCTACCCAACCTCCTTCCAACATTTACGCCGACATCACACATGCCATGCCTGTTGCACCAATGCCTCAGGAATCTGTTCATCATTCATCTGGGATGACATTAAACTATCCATGGCCTTGTACAGCCTTAAACTACCAACACACATCTGGTATGACATTAAACTACCAAAAACCATCTACCATGACATTAAACTCGCAAAGCCCACAACCGATGATCCAACCCTTCATTGCACAACCTATGCGAGTCCAGTCAACACAACTAGCTAGTGATTCTATGAGTTGGGAAAAAGTGTCCCAACTCATCCATACTTTGATGGAGGAAATCAAGCAGCTTAAGGTTGCCTCCTCAGACACACCCAAGGTGGTGGACTTTTACCGTGATGATCCGATCTGTCCTACAGTCCCATCCCTTACACTCCCTATGGATAGTTCGTTTCCAAATTTGACAAAATACAATGGTCATAGTGATCCAAATACACATATCATCACATTCTGCATAGAAGGGATCATGTTATACTCCTGGCCACATGCCATTCTACACCTCTTTCCCCTGTTGCTCATTGGCAAAGCTTTAGACTGGTACCGTGCCCTACCCTGAGCTTCCATTGCATCCCTCGAGGACCTCATACACTAGTTTGTGACATGCTTCAGATACAACATCAGACTTGAAGTAATAATCAATAGGCTCCTCCACGTCAGACAAGGATCCCTGGAGCCCATACTACCCTTCCTCCAACGATGGAGTGCCACAACCAATGAAATGCATGAGCTGATCGCGGAGACACATCTCTTCCCAATCTTCAAGGGTGTAGTCAATGACTTCATCAAGTCCAAATTACTCTACTAGGCCCCAAAGTCTCTTACCTAGGCCTTTGACCAAGTAAAGGGCATCAAAGAGGCAGTAAGAGAAAGTAATGACCCATCCTACTTGGCCTACAGGAGCCAACACAAAAAACAACAACATGTACAAAAACACAAACAACAACATGCACAATAAGAAATGCAACAACTGCAATCAACACAAACAACACAAATAGCGTAGGATACAAAAGCAACATCAAATGCAACAATCACAATAATCAGCATGCCAACACATGCAACCAACAGGCCTGTGGCCTTGACACCCCAAGTTGCCAGCTCTAGCTTTGGCGCTGCCACACAAGTCGCTCCTAGACATGAGCGCACCCAATGCAAACTCATACCCTTTCCAGGAAAACCTTCCCAATTGCTAGAAGAGCTCCTCAATGTTGGTTTGGTCCAATGCAAATGCATGTCAGATGATGCCTACATATGCAACTAGAAACACTGTGAATTGGCAAGTCATCCCACTAAAACATACAACGCATGTGTCCCACAACATTTTGACTTAAGTGCATACTGCCACTAGCACCAAATGCCTGGACATGACACAGACACTTGTCAAACTTTGCAAAAGAATTTACAAAGAATGGCCAAGAAAGGATTGCTCAACGCAGTGCAACCTAGCAGTCTCATACCTTCAACGACTTCCCAAAACAAGAGACCCTTCATCATAAGGACAACATCTAACAACCCGTTCGGTATGATGTTAAATTGCCAGCCATCATCCATCGTGACGTTAAACACACAAGTTGCTCCGGTGACCAAGTCCATGTTCCAGCAACTTGGCCACATACAAGCAGTGGCAACCCAAGTCACCAATGCCTAAACCACAAACCAGCCCTAGCTCTACCCCTAGGGCCACTAAACAACAACCCTTATGCATTGCCCCTCCACAAGAGCTCTACATTATAGCTCACACAATAGAGGAGGTTCCCACCATGACAAACATAAACGACAACCTCGCAGATGTACTATCTCATACACACAATGCATTAAAACATAAGAATGTAATGCCTACCTTGCTTGACCTTGTCTTAACATCATCAAAGCATCACCAAGCACTAGCACACGTGCTCACCTACATCCCTGCTATAGAAAACATGTCTCCAACTAAAGACACCATTTGCAGAGCCATTACATCCCCTGTACCACAAGATACAAACACAATGACTTTAACCTTCCGCAATAATGATGTCAAGATTGACCCCAAACAAGGGGAGGTCACACATGCACTGTTGAACATTAGTGTAAGCATCGGAAAATACATAGTACACAAAGGACACATCGATAATGGCACGGTAGAAAACGTTGTTGCACACTTTGTCGTCGAACGACTAGGCCTAACACACAACATTCAACCGATCGAAATCGAGTCTCTAAACTCCTTCAATGGAGCACACATAGCCATTAAAGGCACAATGCACATCACCTTTACAATAGGAGACCAACACCCCACGTTTGCAAACTTTACAATCATCGACAAGATGCTAGACTACAACATGATCCTAGGATGCCCCTGGCTAGCTAGGTCATGCGTAGTGTCATCTCCCATCCACCAAGAACTCCACTTCCTCCACAAAGGGAGGGAGACCATCATATGTGGCAAAAATGCCCCATCCACCGAATAGCCCTTCACAACCTCTGTTCGAAATGAAGTTAAACTATCCCATGTCCGAAATGATGTTAAACTAACAAGGGCTCGAAAAGGCCTTAAACTAGCTTACGGCCCAAAACGGCCTAAAACTATCACTTTTTGCATTGCTTTCCTTTCATTCATCCATTTTAACTTTGTTTATGATAGGTGCTGCTTGATGTTGTTTTCTTTCTAGTTTATTTTTGCAGGATGTTCTAGGCACACAGCATGACCATGCATGCAGCATCACACCTTACACAAGCAAGGTAAGCACAGATAGTCCACTATGACTATAAACTGGCACAACTCGTCCTTGGCATCGTGACTTAAAACTGATACCACAGAATCATCCTAGGGCCATGACTTGAAAATGGCACCACAGAAATGTCCTGGAGTCATGACATTAAACTAACACCACAGAGCCTTGTCCAGTATGAGACTAAACTACCACATCTGTCCGTGATGATGTGAAACTAGCATCCAGAGTCCACTAAGACTATAAATTGATTTGCCTCTCACAGTCTGCCACGATTATAAACTAGCAATGCACCGTCTGCTACGATGCTAAACTAGCACCATCCAAAGGGTTATGACGTGAAACTAACCCGCAACAGTCCGCTAAGACTATAAACTAGTGCCATCATTGACGACTAGGCAAAACTTGAAAAGATGTGTTGCTGTAATTGGCTGTTCATGTTTCACAAAGACTTGCTGCATGATTTGTCCCATGGACCCTAATGAAGCTGATGTCATTCATGATTCTGTCTATTACTCCATGTGGCTCCATCTCCTTGTTTAAAGTGCTTAGTTAACCGATTCATTTGTGTTTTTCTTGTCTTCTTGGAGTTGTGTTTGTAGGGTGACATGCCTAAGGTGTTCGTGCATAGATGCACTTCATCACGATGACAAGATATCACATTCTTCCTGATGCTTGTGACTGGGTTAATGAATCCATTCATAAGTACATTCCTGACTCCTGATACATTCCCTATTCCCCATCAGGCCCCTTTATCCTATTCAATTACATTCCCTAGATACATTGTATCCTACTCACTTCAAAACCCTTGATACACTATTGCACACTGTAACTCCCTAAGCAGTTGCAACGCAAAACATAGTACACAATGTATGATACAAAATGCAAGCACTCAAACACAAGCATAGCACTAAAAGCAAGCTCTTTCAAAAATACCAAAGAGAAAAAAGAAAAATAAAAGAAAAAGAAAGACAAAATAGAGCAAAAAAAAAAAAGAAAAGGAGAAATAGACAACAAAGAAAAAGAAAAAGAACAAAAAGGTCAAAGAGCAAAATGCACAGAAAAATTCTTCATGACCCTGTTGACATCATTAACCAAGGACTATTGGCTATTCTCATACAAGCCCCAGGCAAGAAGGCAATTGTCTTGGAAAATAGTTACACTTGTGTCTCAAAGAGACCATGTTGCACATCATTGCGTGGCTTTGGCTAATTAAAACGGGCCCCGCAAATACTCTATAAGAGTCTCGTTTCTCCAAAGAACGCACCTCCTATGTCTTGGCTTTGAGTCTACTAAAACTCGACTATGGACATGGATCAAAGACATAGCTTGTTTACATGAGAGCATTCCTCTCCCACAACTCTAGCAGCACTTATAACCCTTGATCATCTTTTGATTTTCCCAGTTACAATCAATCCCCTTGCATCTTGAACTACATTTCTCTAATCCCTTGTACTTTTGAACATGGTGCGATGACATCTGGCCAAGAGCCAATGGATAATGATTGGTACTTGCTTGTTCATGGTGTTTTGCACTTCTTTGTTGACGCCTCTTAGGTGGATTCCTCTAGACGTCAATAAAGAGGGGCCAATGAAACACCACTAATTTCAGACTAGCACTTTGAAACAAAAGTCACTCAAGCCCTTTCCAGCATTCAGGAGGTAAAATTTGACTAAGGCAAGTCACTCACGCTAGCTTCCCATGGTAACTCACACTGGTTTACCAAGGAACTCAAGTTGCCTGCAAATTTTCACACTCACGCTATGGTCACATTGCAGCGTGAGTCCAGCATGACCAACTTTGGAAGCCCAAAATCGAGCCCAAAACTAAGTCAAAATGACTTGAGTTCAAGGTGCAAATCATCCTCAAGGCTCAGCATCAACAACCTCCAGTTTCAACCTCTAGAAAATTCTAGTTTCAAAGTCCAAAATTGTAGTTTTTGTAGGTCACACTGAGGACACACTGCAACATGAGTGCAACGTGACCACTATTCATAGCAGGACCACTATTCATCAACGTAAACACTATTCATTAGCATGAACACTATTCATGCCCAGAAAATAACACTCCAAACGCATGCTAAGGACACGGCAGGACCAAATCAACTCACGTTGGGAGAATTGGTGGAATAGAAATGCCTCAAATGGCCACAAAACTACTCAAATCAACATCCTGTAGCAGTTGATTTAGGGACCAAGAAGTTTCAAGTGAGCCGAAGTCTATCCCTCTTGATTTTTTTTTGTAAATCTTCATTTGTGGGCTTGTCAGGCCCTCATGGTCTAAATTGTATGTACTCCCATGGGCTTGAGTAACCCACAAATTGTAAGATGCAATGTACTTGGTCAAAAATGTAGCTTGCCCACACACGACCAACTCATACACGGCTGTCCATCAGACATGTGTCACTTGATCCATTTTTCTCTCATCCCTTAGCTATTGATTCGATTCTTGAATTCTGCACCTGAGCCCGGCCCAGCCCTATAAATATCCTACCAATTCACATAAAACAAGGTTGGCAATTGGAGACATTGACAATTCTGAGAACATACAGCAAACTAGCAATCCTTGGGTGCTTGACACACTTGACTCCTGGCATCCAAGTACTTCTCACATACATCACATCACATCATCACATCACATCACCTCGGGGCTAGGTGTTTGACCTGCCATCCACATGTGCAGCTACGCTTTGACCAGTGCACATATTTTCTAAGCAATACAATACAGTTCGTTTTGCCAACCATTATTTCTGTTTACATTCTGCTTACATTCTATTTACGATCCTGTTTACGTTCTGTTTGCAATACACTGCATATATTTCTATTTACATTTTATGCACACTGTTCATGCTTTAAGATGTTGTTTATGATAACCCCAGCACTAGTTGTAGCCTACACTTGGGAAAGTCCTTGGTTGATTTGCGTGCAAACCATCCAAGGCACTCTACCTTCGTTCCCTTTTCTAGCTTACCCTCAAGCGAAGGTAGGGTCAGCTATGCCTACTTGACAATCTTTCGGTGTCTATTTCCCTTCTAGCCTTACACCGATGATATAGGTCAGTACAGTAAATTGGCGCTAGAAGGAGGGCTGAACATGTTTACCATTTAATCAAAACCCTGATCATGCTACCAGTTCAAATGCTACACAAACCAAGTGTTGAAACTCACGCTCATGCTATAGTACTCATGTTGCATGCTTCTATAGTACTCATGCTGCATGCTGCTACAGTATTCACACTGCTACAGTACTCATGTTGCATGTTGCTACAATAGTCATGCTACTACAGTACTCACGATGCATGCTGCTACAGTAGTCACGCTGCACGTTGCTACAGTACTGCTATAGTACCACTACAGTACTACTACAGTGCCGCTACAGTGTTTTCAACAAAAACCCACAAAACACATCCGTTTCAAAGCCAAATTCACCGTAATTCTACACATGAGCCTGGCCCAACGCTATAAATACCCTGTCAATTCACATAAACTGGGTTCAAAATTAGAGACATTGGAAATTCTAAGAACATACAACAAACTAACAATCCCTGGGTGCTCGGCACACTTGACTCCTAGCATCCAAGTACTTCTCACATACATCACATCACATCATCACATCATCACATCACATCACCCTGGGGCTAGGCGTTTGACCTGCCATCCACACGTGCAACTACGCTTTGACTAGTGCACATCTTTTCTAAGCAATATAATACAGTTCGTTTTGCCAACCATTATTTCTGTTTACTTTGTTTTATATTTAGTTTACATTCTATTTACATTTTTCTTACATTCTGTTTACGATTCTGTTTATGTTCTGTTTGCAATACACTGCATATATTTTTGTTTACGTTTTATGCACACTGTTCATGTTTTAAGACATCAGTTACGATAACCCCATCGTAAGCCATAGTTTACACTCAGGGAATTCGTTGGTTGATTTACGTGCAGACCATCCAAGGCACTCTACCTTCATTCCTTTTTCCAGCTTGCCCTCAAGTGAAGGTAGGGTCAGCTATGCCTGCCCGACGATCTTTCGGTATTTGTTTCTCTTCCAGCCTTACACCAACAATTTAGGTCAGTACAATTTGGAAGTCCCCTTTGCAATTCTTCACTTTGATTACTAGGAAGTCGACAGGATAAGACCATCCACAAATAGTGGTCATAATGTCTTTTACTAATCCCAATGGAATAGTGATGGACTGGTCTACAAATTTCAATCTAATGTTGCTCTTCTTGAGAGGAGGTAGGTTCTAGGAAATGTACATCTCATGAAAAATCAACACTAGAACCTGAATTAACAAGAGACTTTCATGGTTTATTCCAAGTAATTTGCAAATAAATTAGATGACTTTTAGGATTGGCTAACTTCCTAGGAAGGCTTCCTGCATGGATCCAATTAGATACAGTATGAGTGAGCATTACAGTATGGATCCTTGGCAAGGTTTGGTTTGAAGGAGACCAAAAGGAATTTGATATGGAAAAAGAGGTAGGTGCAGGGTTGTTAACCATAGGTGTAGGTGAGGGCTTAGGTGGACTATGGAATTGAAAGAAAGGTCTTTTCTTCGATCAGGCACTTGACCCCTATGATTGATGATTGAGTTACAAATTAACAACCCTTGTAGCATTGCATTGTTATGGTTGTGCTGGTAGTTCACCCTGCATAGGAGGAGCAGCTGGTAGTTATGCAACTGGAGGAGGAGTGTGTGTAGGGATAAGAGGAGGATAAGGATAGGAGGTGGCATCCATTCTTTCATGTGGAGAAGGAGTTTGATAGTAATCAGAAGGGTGGTAGTAAGGCTAAATATTAGAAATGTGACTAGAAGAGTCATGTGGAGACATGGGTTGCTGAACATGGTAACCATATGGATTAGGCTATCAGTAAGGGTATTTTTTCCTTGGTGGTTCAAATGCCCATGATTGTGGTTGCTTCCATTGTTGGTACTGTTCGTATGATTTTGATGGAGCCCCACTTGCATAATATGGTTGTAATTGGTGGAACTACCTGAGATTACCTTGAGGATAAGGCAACCTTCTGGATGTTTGCCTTTGTGTAAGTTGTGGATGTAAGGCATACATGCTAGACTCTTAAAGATGTGACACAATGGGCAACATCCCTTAGGATGTTCATACTAGCAGACATCACATCCATGATCATCATTTGATTCACTATCTGCAACCTCTTCTATTGCAATAATTTTTCCTTTACCTTTGTAATATGCATGTTTAGCTTCCTTGCAGCTCTTGCGTTCATGGTCACTACCTTGTTCTCTAAACTCTTCAACGATTTTGATGATAGCTTGAAATCTGCTATCCATGGAGTCCCTTAACTGATCAACCTTGGTTATAAATTTAGATTGGAATTGTTGAAGTGGCAAGGATTTCTTATGAATTCCTTCATCAAATAAGGATTTGTCTCACTATTGCAAAATTAAACCTCCCTCTTGCGGATGGAAGGATCATGGTAGTACTCCTTTGCACTTTCTCTTTTTGTTAGTTTGCCCTCCTCTTTGGTGACCTACTCTATTAACCTTTGTACCTGATGGGCAGTTTAGTTCTAACAGTCACCCTTGGGCATAGACATCAAGGGTTTTCCTCATTTCATTATGAAGCTCATCTATAAGGTGGTGAAGTTGAGCCAATTGAGAATAACCATGGCTAGGGCATTTGTGCATCAAGGCATAATATTGGTCAATGGCAGCATCCAAGGGTTTGTATGTTCCTTTTTTCCACCCTTGAATTTTCTTCCTTAAGTTGGACACTCTGGAGTATATTTGATACTTATCATTGAACATCTCAAGCATGGTACTTCATCGTCTGATCAATTCCGATTCTAAAGACTAGTACTAGTTATTTGCTTCTTTAATGAGTGTCTTGGGGAAAAACTTCAATTTTTGCCACTCATTTTCTATGTTTTGTAAGACACATGCATCTTGGAAAGCTTGAAGATGATTATGAGGATTAGAGTTATATCCTCTTTCGAATTAAGGAATATTGTTCATGTCTAACTATTTGATCCAACTATCTTTCACATGCCTTATTGGGATTCTGACTACCTCTGTGATGTTAAGCATACTTCAGGTAGCAAATAGAGGCTCATCAAGGCCTTGATCATGGTGCGTATGATGTCCTCTACTACCCCTTCATTCATGGTGATGTGCCTCTCTTGAATGTCTACATCCTTGATCTTGCCTATCTTGATGGTCCCCTTGATTATTGTGGTCTCGTCAATCATTGTGCTCATTTTGATCACCTCCATTGTGATCTTGCCTTTTGTAGTCATGATCAGAGCCAAAAGAAGAAGATGATGACGAAGGGAAAGAGGAAGACGAATCAACACTAGCACGGTGCCTACTACTGCCTCTTTGATGATCACATCCATGATCACGATCATGCTTTTTATCAGCATCCTTGTTTTGACTTGCTCCTATTGGATCCCTTGTTACCAGAATAAGGATGGTGAACTATGGAGTATAGATTCTTGTTTTGACCTCAATTATCGAAGTCAAAGAGAGGAGCATCATTGTATGGAAAATCCCTAGAGAAGGGATCTACACTAGCTTGTTGACATAATAGAAATGAATGATCATTAAGCCCTTTTTCCTTTAAAAAATCATAGTGTTGTTCCAAGTACTGCTCTCGTAGGCATTGTGCTTCAATGGGATGATAATCCCCAACATTGACATATTCCACATTATACTCCCCATGGTAGTCTTGAATACTATATCATGTAAGCATTTGATAGGGCATTGCAGGAGTAGCATGATCGGGTGACAACATAATGTTGCCCTCCATGTCATGCCTCCATAGTTGTTCATCTTGGTGTAGAATGAAGGTGAAGTTTGACACATACTCATTAGGATAGGTCTATATAATTTGGTACTGTTGAGGCTTTGTTGAAGGAAAGTTATCAACCTTGGGTGGAGAAGCAGTCCTATGAGAAGAAGACATTTTCAGTTAGCGAATAAAAATCACAATGTGCTCTAAGAATTTTTTGTAGTAATTGTGAAATAAGATATGACTCTTAGCTTCATTCCAACGATTTAAATACTTTCACTAGGTCTTAGATAGCACATAAAACAACAAAAAAGTCCCTAGAAACAATGCCAATGATGAGTGGTGAGGTACCCCTACGCCTAACCATATGAATCACTAAGGTGTTACGTGCGATTCGATTGAATTCCATGGACTTATAGTTATCTCGTACACTAGTTTCTCTAGGAAGTGAAATGACATTGAGAATGTTTGTTGTCTTCCCAACTACACTTTTGAGGCTCAAGGATATGGTTTAAGTGTAATTGAGGTATATGAATTTTTGTCATTTTATATTTTATGGATGTAATCACATACAACAAGAATAAGGGTAGAGTAGATTGAAAACTAATGTCTATTTCCTACCTAGCCTAACACAAGTAACCACCCCACTTTCTTAAACATACCCTGAACACATATAGCGTTGTTGGGCTACCAAACATTAAGCATTGTTGGGTTACCAAGTACTATATGAATGCTTGAAGTGTTCATGCTCGTGTTCATTAATTGCTAGAAATAAATTGCTTAATCAAATGCATTAAAGAAAATATTAAGCAATTCTCCATGTTGCAACGATGATCAAAAAAGTTTGTTTTATTCCCATCACACTGTTGCACTTAGGTACATCAGTGTTCGAATAAAGAATCATACACACTTTAGACTCCTTCTGTGGGCACTCAAAAAATATTCTAAGGAAAATAAATTGCAAGAGCTTTGCTACCTTGCTTGAAAACTAAAACTAAAACTAACTAAAAACTGACTCAAAATGGGAGATTAAGTGCGATATTTATAGACTTGGGGAATATACCCCAACGTTGGATATGTGATGTTGGACTAAGGTTCTGATGTTGTGTACACAACGCTGTGACCTCGACATTGTGTACCTGATGTCAGGGCCAACCAAAACACGTTTCATCAACAATCTTGAAGATAGAGGAGGGAAATATATATTTATTGGTTATAAGAGTAAAACTAGTGGTTATAAATGTTATAATATTAAAAAAATAATTTCTAGAGATGTCATATCTAATGAAGATAAATATAATTTTGACAATTTTGATGCAAAACAAGACAAGCCAAAAAATACTCCTACATCTTGGATGGAAAAAGACCATTCTAAAAGTTAAATTTTATACCAAAATTTTAAAAGAAAATTCACAAGATCGAGTACCATCAACCACATTGCTTACTTAGGTCTTCTTCATGAACCAAATAATGTTCAAGAATTTCTAGAATCTATAGTAAAAAAATAGACTATGAAGAAAGGATATGATGTTATTATGAAGTTAAGAGGCTAAAAGGTAAGAAGGTAATATATACTAAATGGATTTGCAAAAATAAAATTTAATCAAAAGAATAAAGTTACAACCTATAACACTAGGTTAGTTGCAAGAGGATTCAAGTACAAGACATTCATCAACTATGATGAGATTTTTTCTTTTGTAGCAAGATTTAAAATTTTCAAGTTCATCCTATCCATTGTTGTACATTATGACATTAAACTTCACCAAGTACATGTAAATTTAGCATTCTTAAATAGCTATTAGATGAGGAAGCCTACATTGAATAACCTAAAGGCTTTATTATCAAAGGAGAAGAACGCAAAGTATGTAAACTAATCAAAGTTCTTTATGGATTAAAATAGGCCTTGAAAGCTTAGTCTTATAGAATAAAGAAATATTTATTAAAGAATAGATATAAATCTTGCATGTTTAAGTCCACACTTTGCAACAAACATGTTAGAAAGGATTTTATCTTCATTTCACTTTATGTTGATGATTTAGTATTTTTTGAAACTACTAAAACTTTGGCTATTATGTCAAAAAATGATATGATCAAAGAATTTGAAATGAATAACTTGGAATTTCTTAATTAGTTTTTGGACATTCAAGTAGATTAATATGACGATTGTTTAAAAATTCATCAAACCAAATATGCTTAGTTCATAATTGAAAAATATGGCACGAATGAAGAGAATATTATTTCAACACCATTATTTCAAGATTAAAAATTAAATTTCAAAGAAGAAAATATTGTTTCAACACCATTACTTCAAGATCAAAAACTCAATTTGAAAAATGACAATACACTTGGTGATGCATTATACTATAGATGAATAATTAGTTCTTTAATAATTTCATGTCAAAGTAGGCCTAATATAGAGTTGATCACTTCCTAGTTTTTGTGATTTGTGTAAGAACATCGAACATCTCATCTTCATCTTCTCAAGCATGTACTCAAATATATTAATGTTACATATGATTTTGAGTTGAATTATATAAAAGGAATTGAAAACTTTATGCATATATTAAGATGCAAATTGAGAAGATGACATTAATAATAAGAAATCTACTATGGGTGCTTTTATTTTTCATGGGTAAAATATGATATTTAGGAGGTAAGAAAGAAAAGTTCAGGTAATTAATCTTCATGGGAGGATATATTTGTGTCAATAGTTGAGTGTCTTCAACACCTTTTATGGCTCAAAAGCTACTCTCTCACATTGGATTTGAGGTATGCACTCTTATTTATTTATTTAACAATAATATAGTAGCAACAAATCCCTTAAAAGGACATGTTTTGCATAAGAAGTCAAACCACATTAGCCTTTAATTATTATTGGATAAAAGATGAAGTTCTAGAAGGCATTATCAAGCCAACATGTTTGGAGACTAAATACCAACTTACAGACATATTTACCAAGTCCGTTCATGCTAATTAACTTTCTTGCTTACATGCCTAGAGCATACTAAAGGAGGCAATATTAAAATAGTGTGAATGGCATGTGCTATCTCATGTATTTTTTATATATTTCTTTTGTCTCAAGTAAATTATATGGTTGCTTTTATGTTTTTAATTGATGAGTGGCAAGGTACCCCTACACTCAACCATATGAATACAAGCGTGTACACATGATTTGGTCGAACTTTGCAAATGGACTAGTTGTGCCATCTAGATAGTTACATGTTGATAATAGTTTGCTATCTTTCCACTTGGACTAGTATTTGCTTTGTCATGTATGGTTTAGTCTAGAGTGAGGTGAATGATGGGATCCTAAACTAATGCTACTCCTAGAGACAATGGAGAATAATCTTGACTTAAGCTAATAGGCAATGAAAAGTGAAATCTAAACTAGCCTAAGTGTGATGAGCATCTATCCTTAATCATCTGTGCACATCTTGGACCTCGTGTACTACTTCTGAGATTACCAAGTGCACATTACTTGAGCACTCCTAGATATGCTATTGGATTACCAAGTAGTTACACTTAAATGTTCATGATTAAGTTGTACTCATTCCACATTAATCAATAGGAAGTGTAAATGACAATAAAGGAAATATGAACTAAAAAGACAACAATAAATAATTAAAAATTAAAGTAATTAAAAGCTATGTGAATGCCACAATGATGGAGTAATCTCGATCTTTATTGCCGATCGTGTGCATGTCCAAGTATGTCACACTCGAACAAAGGTTTCGTACAATTACAATCATCACATTATGGGCATGCACTGGGGAAAGAATGAAAACTAACGGAAAACTGACAAAAAGACTCAACCCTAAGACTTCACAAAAACTCTCCCTTTCCTGTGCCCCTGAATGTTGTATTTATAGGCCTACACAAGAATCATGATATCGTGTATTCGATATCATTATCTAGGCTGTGATATCGCGTACTTGATATTGAGGATCCGATATCGAGGCCTAGCAAACCACGATTCATCACTAATATTCTTTTAGTCATAGTATTTTATGTTCATTTTTCAAACATCAAGTTATAGAAGGTATTGGATTCAAGTTGTCTTAATTTGAAGAAGGAATTTCAAAAATTTCTCAAGCTTTTCTTAAGATCTCTTTACATGTCCATAGATTTCTCTCTCATTTTTTCAAAATTTCATTCTATTTCATATTTTTGATTCACTATCCCATTGTTGCATTTGATTCACCTCATAGTTAGTAGAAAGGAGAAACTGAATAGCAACAAAAATACGATAAAAAATACTTGAAAGAAACATTGAAATAAGAAATTGTTTACAAATTTTAGTAATGGTATATATAATTTTGAATATATTTATATTGAAAATGCATTAGAATTTAAAATATTTGGATTGGGATAGAAAGAAAATTGTATTTATGCTACCATTAAACTTATTAGACTATCCAATTCTATTTAATTTTTGAAGTTTTAGATTATTTTTAATTTCATAAGCTTAGAAAACCTTTAAACTTGGTTGCAACAATGAAGACCAAAAGTAATGGCGATTTGAAAAGGGTTTCTATTGTGGAAATGAAAAAAGTGAAACATTCCAAATCCTTTGTGTTTCTAGCAACTAAAATTTGCCTTCATTTACATTCAATTTTCATGACAATATGACATATCTCATATATATTTTGATCATTTTTACTTAATCTCTATTAGATTTCATAAATTTCATAAGATTTACATAATTTTCTATGCTTCATCAAAACTATAATTTTGACCAACTTATCACAAACTATAACTTTTGTAGTCTTGTTTGGGATAATATTTTAAAATTTAATTTTAATACTTTATAAACTTGAATTTCTCTAAGAATCTTTAATTATAGTTTTACTTACCATGATTCTTAAATAATTTTTGCAAATACATGCATGATTCAGAGAATTTTGTGAATAGAGATTCTTCGATTCCACAATTCTAAGGTTCTAAATCTTATCAAGAAGAAATCATTTTATATTTAAATTTAAGTAAAATTCAAGCTTTCATATCAAATTTGTTTCATCTTCAAAGCTCTAATCTTTTAATCTAAAATTCAATTTATTTCACTCAAAAAATTGATAGATCTATGTTTGTTATATTATAAGCATATTGAATTCAAATATGAGGTAAAATAATATCAAACTTCATCAAAACATGCAAAGAAAAAAAATTTCGTACCTGTGGTTGGCCAATCCACTAACTTCCAACAATAGGCAAGAAACATTGTGGCTACTTATTACCTCTTGCAATCTTCAACAATATAATTCGATTTGATTTAGCAACCTCATGCAATCTTCAACAATACAATACAATTTGATTTTAACTCCATCATTATTGCCATGTGTTAATCAATGTGATCTAGATAAATAAGGTCTATTAAAAACCAAAGTATAGCCTAGTAGTTATTACCTCCAATAATGTTTATCAACAAGAAATTAAAAAAAGCTATCCCTACAAGTTCCTCCCTAGCCATCTCAACCAATAAGCTCATATTTTCAAATTAAAAAAAATCACAAAATTTTATAGGCTTTGGTTATGCTTGTAACATGCAGAGTTATATTATCTCTTCATAAAGTCAAATTTTAACATGTAACAACATTGTAGCAATGATGTCATATCAACAATGTCATTGATATCATGTCATCACTCATGCTATCTCATCGTTGATACGATGTCTTGGGATGTGTGCAGCCCTATAAATATGACACTTGGGTACACAATCCAACAACTTTTGATTCCACACCTTACCCAAACTCTTGCAATTTCATTTTGTAGTTATAGTAGAGAGTGAATGCTCACAATGGGATGTTAGACAGTTGATTGGAGTCTTTATTCAAGTGAATTGTACTTGGACATAGTTTATGCATAACAATAAAGATGGGAGCACTTTTCCATCATTGCAACATCACTTAGTTTTCTTTATGTTTACTTAGAATAATTTCCTTGTTTTCTTAGTTAATACTATACTTTTCCAAATGTTTTACTTTGCATGATTAATTAGTAAAAGCGATATGGATACAACTGGTTTTGAGCATTAAGTGTAACTATATGGTAATCCAACAATGGCATTGCTTGGTTTGCCTAGTAGTAATTCCACGTGGTAATCTCAATGATAGTTACACAAGTCCAAGATGTGAATAGAAAACCAGGAGTGGATGTCCATTGCTCTAGGATAGAATAGATTTATATTCCTATTGTTACTTAGAATTAGGATTTAATATTCATTTTCACCATAAGCAACATCAGTAATCATACACCTCACTAAGAGCTAAGCCATACACTTGTACCTCACTAGCTTAAGGTGGGAAGACAACGAACACAAACTTAAACTCAGTTACTAGCATAATAACATTGCCCATCTACGAATTATGATTTGGCCATGCACTAGCACTAGTGAATTGTATGGTAGATTGTTGGGATACTCCACCACTCATCATCTCCTATGATATTCCTATAAATATGTGTATGGGTGAAATTGAGACTTTATCATATTTGAATAAATTCACTATATCTATTAGATACATTTGGTATATATAGCATAAAATTGGAATTCATGTTCAAGGTAATGTACTAAAGTAATTCACATAGTTTTAAAAAATTCAACAAATGACTTTACATCAATATTCCACTTTTTCATAAATGTTTTGTAGACACAAAGTTCAAAAAAAAAATAAAAATACACATATGTTGTCTATCCTCAATTTAATCACTCTTGCATAGTTTGCATGGTTGTTTGTGCATACAAGATTTTAGATCACCTCCCTATTTCTATTTTAAAATAATGTTAAGCCATCCTTGCTTTGATAATTTGTATCTTCAATTGAAGAGATATAGATGCTCTAAAATGCAATTCTACTTAATCATGACTTTCCCCTATAATATTTTATAAGTAAAACTTTTTTATTTTATCAATTTTCATAAAGAAGAATTAAATATGATTTCATCATATTGAATGCTCCATTTATTTAGCCACTTCTTTTCTTGATAGTACCTAGCATCTTTGAGAACAACTTCGAAAAATTTAATACTACTATGATTTGTGAGTTTATGACGCAGGTTGAATATTGACACAATACTTTAGTTTCAACAAGAGCAACATTCCACTTTCTAAGAGTAAGATATCATGTGGTGTTTGTGATTTGACTTCAAATTTATTCAATAAGAAAATCTATTAAATCTTTTCCATTCTTTTTTACCATCTTGTTAGAAGGCTTGTGTTCCAAATTATGCATCTATACAAAACTATTTGTTGAATAACTAAGCAAAAAATTTTCTTTTTGATTCTCCATGCCTATATATGTTTTTTGCTACATTTATTCATAAGAGAAAACATATTTCTCATCCCAAATGCTATTTTTTATTATACACACTTATTCCACTTATAATTGGATGAGCATTCCAACTTGAGATATTTCACAATATTCATTTTATTACTTGCAAAATTAAAATCATTGTGAAATATCTCAAGTTGGAACTTGTATTACTTTAGTGTTTCAAACATTTTTTTTCATCCTAGATTCAATATAAAAATTATAACTTGTATTAAGTATAGATTGTAGCACTTCTACTAAAGAACTGTTGGCGACCGTTTGGGACGCGACCGCCAACGAGTGTCCTCGAACAGGATTTAGGTGCCTGCTAGTCTCTGGCAACACCAAGGCCCAGATACCTCCAAATAAACTCAGTAGTTAATGTGAGTATGTGTGTGTGTTGTTGCGGCGTGTGGTTGTGTAAAATGTAACAATTGCGTTGTGTGTGAACTACAAATGACTTATTTTAAAGGGATTCAGCCAACTTTGCCAAGTACTGTGAGTTCTTGAAATTTTCTTATTTTGTTCAACTGCCTAGTCTACACGGTCCTTATAATACCTACTTGTAACAAATAAAATTTTGCAAAAACATTTGAGCACAACTCCGCAATCTACTCCTAATTTTCCCCAGAGAAAGAGATAGTTCCACAAGAAAACTAGAAATAGAGCAAGATTT
>MNCI01008559.1:105616-123395 GCA_015680685.1 Gnetum montanum
TTGCTCCAACTTCTACTCAATAAGAGACTATGTGAATCTGGTATGTCTGCCACTTGAATAGTTACTCTACTTCTGATACGGGGTTCAGAAGCAATTTCCAATAGAACATTTGGCAATTGACCCACAATCTTCACTCTACTTTTATCTACTTGAACAATCTTTCTATTTGATTTTTCAAGAATCAAACCAAGTCTCTTACATATAGATAATGACATTATAGTAGATGTGGCTCCAGAATCAATCAAAAAATTGTGCAATAATTTATCCTTTAATTTCATTGTCAAAAGGAAAGGATGAGCTTCCTTGTCATACGAAGTCCTTAACTTTTCATCATTGTTAGAGACGTAAGTTAACTCTGATTCTCTAGCTCTCCTTTTATCTTTAATGAACTCCAAAGCCTTTCTTTTCTGATCTCCAATTTGAAGCAATTGGTAAAAGCTAATATTGGCTTTGACATGTTTAAGGTCTTCTATCAAATCATATTCCCCATCACCAATGAAGCTTGATCTCTTTACCCATTTATTGAAAGACTAATTTGGGGTGCTTTGCTCCACTTGATTGTATTTACCTTTATTCTTATACTTTCTACTTGGCTCAAAAGCTTTTCTCTTAGTAGATGGATCAGTAATAACGTTTGGGGATCTAGAAGTAGTTAGTCTTTCCTTTGATCGAAGACTATATCCATTTTCTTCATTGTTATTGCACTCTTCGTCAGAAGACATATCTTCTTCAAAACTTGATAGAGAAGAAGTATCACTTGATCCATTGCTAGAAGATTTACTTGCATAATGAACACTAGATAACTCATTATCAGATTCAATATCAAGAAAATTGGACATAATAAGGTCACTTCCATCTTCATCTTCCACTAACTTAGTCTCTTGATGTTTATGCTTTCTATTTTTCCTTCCTTGATATTAACTCTTTCCAAATCTTTTTCAAGCTTCACTATTTTGTTAGACATATCCCTCATTAATTGTCCTTTTTCAGATCCTACTCTTTCATGTTCTTGCTCTATCTTAACATGAGATGGACTTGGTAAAGATTTAAATTGAGCAAAATCTTGCGTAGGAATCATAACTCTTTCTTCTCTCTTTTGAATTGCGATATTTTCTTCAGGATTCAAGTTTAGCTGTTTTTCTAACTATATAGCTTCACTAAAATAGTTGTTTAGTGTAGTTAAGTTTGGAGTTCTCCTTAACCAAATTGAAATGTTGGGGTTGACAGCCTTAAGGTAAGTTTCCTTAAGCATTTCTTCTGATGGCCTATATTGTCTTTGAAAGAGTCCACAAATTCGTTGAAACTTAATGTTAAAATCTCTAATTGACTCTTTAACTCCTTGCTTAGCTTGTATCAGCCCACAGTATAGTTGTTGTTGATCTAATTGATTACCAAACTGGGCTAAGAAAAGATTCTTCATGTCATCCCAACTTGTAATACTATTACTTGGTAAGTTTGAATACCAAATCTGAGCCATATCCTTTAGATTTGATACAAACAACCTACAAGCTTGATCTTGATGTTGAATATTTGCATGAGCTAAAGCTAACTCAAACATGTGAATATATTCTTCAGCTAAATAAGCTTTTCCAGGAATAAAAGGCTCAGGCAAATATTTGTAAACTACCTTAGGAATATCATTGTAATTTTGAAATCCTAATGGTGTAACTCCTTGCCAAGGATTTGCCATCCTATTCCTTTGAAATGTTGAACTCTTAGACTTTCTAGATCTTCTCTTACGAATTGATAAACCAGAGATAATGGGTGATCTTCTTGATCTTCTAGTTTTCACTCCACTACTTGTTCCCAATTCAGAAACTTTCTTTTGTTCTTCTTCTGATGAAGAATCAGTCTTAGAATCTAGAATATCTTTTGAAACTTTGAAACTTTCCAAACTATGAAATTTCTTGGTCATGAACTGAAAATAGTATCTAATTCTTAAGCCTTACAAATAATTGTTGATGTACTAAAAGTATAAGGCTTATGAACCTAGAGGCTTAATTTTCAGCCCTCCTTCTAGCGCCAAAAGAACTGTTGGCGACCGTTTGGGACGCGACCGCCAACGAGTGTCCTCGAACAGGATTTAGGTGCCTGCTGGTCTCTGGCAACACCAAGGCCCAGATACCTCCAAATAAACTCAGTAGTTAATGTGAGTATGTGTGTGTGCTGTTGCGGCGTGCGGTTGTGAGAAATGTAACGATTGCGTTGTGTGTAAACTACAAATGACTTACTTTAAAGAGATTCAGCCAACTTTGCCAAGTACTGTGAGTTCTTGAAAATTTCCTATTTTGTTCAACTGCCTAGTCTACGCGGTCCTTATAATACCTACTTGTAACAAATAAAATTTTGCAAAAACATTTGAGCACAACTCCGCAATCTACTCCTAATTTTCCCCAGAGAAAGAGATAGTTCCACAAGAAAACTAGAAATAGAGCAAGATTCGATGGAAATAAGCAGAAAAGAAAAGAAAGCAGATTTGTGTAGACCTCAAATATTTAAACAAGGTAAAATGACACGAGTAAACACTTCGCAATAAAGCTATCCCAAATTCAATATCTACGAATTGTTCAAACTTCCAAGGCTCAAACAAGCAATATCTTCAAGACAATCCTATTATGCTACCAAAAATTGCTGCGTAAACTACCACGTACGAGACTCCATTTTGACTAGATAATAGATGTCAACGATTGCATTCAAACAGAACCTTTAAAAGACTTGACAATTTCTGATTGAAATACCACGAGAATTCACTTTAAAGATAAAAAGAAGCTATTCTGGTCCCATCAAAATACCAAAGATTTTCTGAACCCTCTCGACTACTGAATTGTTCAACGGCGTGACTACAAACAGAGGCTCTCTTACAACAATCCCAATAGCAGTTCCCACACGTTGCACAATAACGAAATTTACTACTAAAATGCTCTTAAGGCTTTTAAACACAAGCGCTTCTATGGCAAAATTTTAATAGAAATTTCTATCGGGCAACAAGAACAGTAAGAGCAATCTAAAAATCCCAAAATTACTTGCCAAGGATGATACTATCTAAACCACTAGCTAAACAATTTAAACAAAACAAAAAATGAAATACATAACTCACAGGACCATGACAAAGAGGCTGAAATCTTTTCTTTAGCAAGCCATCTTACAAGAAATCTTCTTTACAAATCTTCCAAGACTCCAAGTGTGATGTGAGAAGTCCCTTGTGATTCCAATGTTCTTCATCCTCCTTCCTCCTTGACCCCTGAAGCCTTTTTATAGGGTTCCAAGGTAGGTAGGGAAGTTACATATTCAAAAATATCTCACCTAACTTCTCTCCCAAGTAACTTGGCCAACCAATTAGGAGATTACTTGGCCAACAAGTTAGGAGGTTACTTGCCCAACAAGTTAGGTAAGTTACAACAATTTTGGGTGGTTTCAACCACCAAAGAGATAAAAAGGTTGTAATTTAGTTATAAATGAATAAAAGGGATAATAGCCATGTTACACAAATATCCCATAATTGTCCATTTAATTAGGAGGGAGTTATATAGTTAGGAATATTACCTTTGTAAGTAATTTGTTTACATAAATCTAAAATCCCTAATCTAATCTAATTTTGGGAAATTACTTGTTAGTCTTACTTAGCAAAATATTTGGCTAAATTAGATTAGAACCTAATCTAGCCTAATTTAATTTAATTTAATTCTAAATTCCTAAGTGTCACTATGCTCCAAGATTTTATCATAAAAATCCAATATAATCTCCCCCTTATTGGTGGTAGCGGTGGTTAATTTTATTTTGCATCCGATAATTGTGATTAAAATTCAGAATGACCTGAAATACGAGGCCAAAGGCAAAGCCACCGATCCTGCAACTGATTCAAAATATCTTCTCTGATCAAAAACGTTACCAGCAACTGCCTTCATAGGAAAAAACTCTACCGCCGTGTCAGGAAACGTTGCCGTGTGTTCCGTTTGGATCATTAACTATTGTAACCTCTGCTTCTTGAAAATGCCTGCAAGTTTTGATGACATGGTTTGAAAATTTTAGGCTTTGCAATTTTGGTCGTCCTTCAGTCGTGGCGGCCTACGCTCAGATCGGCGCACAAACAGGCAACAACTTCAATGGCAAAGGCCAGATTGGTTCGAGCAGCGGTGCCTGTGGCAGATGCAACGATAGCGGCAGTAACAATGGTGGTCGCAGGATGGTTTTTAGCGCTGGTATTCCTTATCAAGGGTTTCGAGTTTCTGTCCAGCGCCTGGGTTTTTGATTTCCGTCTGTTGCCACTTCTTCAGTGTTTAATCGCGTGCATGTCCTTGGGAACAAGAATCGACACTCGGTTGGCCTTCTTGTCAATCTTTTTTTTAAGGATTTATCTAATTCTTTCTCCTCCACTTCCTGCTTGCGAACTTCAGCCTTTTTTTTTTTGGCCGTGGCCTCTGCGCATTTTATAGCTTCTTCCTCCTTTTTCTTGGCGGTCTTACCCTTTGAGCCCTCGGCATTTCTCCAAAATCGTTCCTCTTTCTCGCGCGCCTCTCATCAAGTTAACGTTTTGGTGTAGCAAAAATTGAAGGCTTCATCAAAACAGTTGCAATTGGGGAATGGATGTTTTCAGGCCTGTAATTTGAGTGCTCTCGCAGTGGCAGAATTTGATACGAACAGCAAGATCAGCACCTCGAATGGAGGAGGTCTGAACAATCAACAATTTGTAGCATCAAATTAATAGATGCAACTTTTGTTGTTTTATGTGAAGTCTTCATTGCATTCTTTACATCCCTTAAAGTTACAAATTTCTTCCTTCCATGTGCAGGGCTTTATTGCATAATACGACGGCCAGTCCAACCGCACTTGCCTGTTGTTGTGACCACCGAATCCGACCCTTTGATAATCCGATTTTCAATAATGCATTATCCACAATTTTCAATATTAACAGGGAGTATGCTCTTTTGTAGTAAATAATCCCCTCCTTAGTTTTTATTCCAATCTTTATAACTTGACATTTTAGTTCTACTTTCCAAGAAGACTTCAGCATCAAGATTATTTATCATTGGCTTGCTTCCCATCAACTCACAATACTATAACCAGGGATTGTGCTAACTTTGAACAAAATATTCCAACTGTTCCATGTAATGGCCAAATGTTCCAACAAGAAGAGATCAAAGTTATATCATCTATAAAAAGCCACATATTAACACATGTAGGCCCAATAGAAAGTGAATAGCTTGTGGGTAATTTTTGTATCCACTATTCAAATTCATTAACAAAGATACCAAACAAAGGGAGAGTGGTCATTCCTATTTAAGGGCAATGAAGCTTCTCAACAACATTGTTTGTAGCTAAGCACAATTTGTAAAAAAGCATGCCTTTTTGGTGGTTCAAAGGTTCCTTCGAATTGGGGTCTAGAGAAATGTGGAGATCCTTAAGAGATTCATGTTATTTTAACCATCAATAAAACCCTATAGAACTACATTACCTTGCATCCTTTTGAATGAAATCAAAAGAACATTTAGGCTTATTTAAAAGGCTTTAGCCTTTCTAACTTGGATAGTACCCCTTCCCTATAAAGTGGGGGCTTAGGGCTAGTTGCATGTAGCATAGGAATAGTCATTGTTATCTTATTGTGAAATCTTGTATTACATTGTGTTGTGGTGTGTCTTATGTGTATGTTTATGTGGTTGGGGCTATTATGTATATGTGATGCTTAAGGCATTCTTCCTACACTTATAACCATTATCTAATAGGTGCCATGACTCTTACTATGAATGCAAGTGCTATGAACACTAAGACATGGTCCATCTTGAGTTTGCCCTCCTATCCTTACTAGCTTGGAACTAAAGGGTGATGTTGTAAGATGCTTTTCAATGATAGCACTGTAACACCATCTACCACTTCTACTCTAATTTCTTTATATACTTTTTGGATTGCACAAACTGGCTTTGATAACACATTAATGGTTTGATGACATTTTCATAAATTATTCATAATTACAAAGGTGAAAATTTTAGCTATAATACATAATATTTTTGTCATATAAAATTGAAATTTTTTATCTCTAAGAGGAATTTGTAAGTTTTGTATACAAAAAATATTAGAGATATTCTAAATTAGAACATTACAACTTTCTAGCCTTATTTTATATTGCTAAATACTACTAATATGTAAGTGCTCATCTCATAGAATAGGGTACTATAAGTTTTGTCATTTATCTTGCTTACACAAGTTAGTTGTATAAAGAGATGATTTCTCCAAGTATTTGAATCACTATCCACTTATTTGTTTCTAGTCTATGTGAGTTGTTCTTTCCTTAGTTGGCTAAGTTGAGTCACTTGTATCTATAACCAAAGCAAACATATCTACTAGTTTAAACAACTAACTTATTTGAAGGAAATGGTTTATTGAAGGATTTTGTGTATCTATTACTTTATATTATAGGGGTTTCCTAAGGGGCTTGATCTTCTATGTTGGGAGGAAGAAGTAATTCATCAAAGAGTTTGAATTTCAATGATTTTTTTCTTTCTTTTTGAAAGGAAGAAGGGGATGGAAGATCCACAACTTTAATGAATTTATTTAATTTTATTTTTGTGAAGGTGATGGAAGAACTAGAACTTGATGTAGCTGCTCAATTTAGCATTTACGCCCAAGACATATAGTGAAACTATAACTTTATAACTCACTATTGCCTATGAGAATTGAACTCATAACTTGAAACTTCCAAATCAAGAGTTTTACTAAGCTGACACCTCATTACTTCCCCGTTGCAAATAATGGATAAGAAATTATCCATAAATTATCTCCTCAACATTTTTCACCGAATTAAACCCATAACTTAGAACTTCCAAATCAAGAGTCTAGGCTAACATCTCATTATTCATTGGTTGCAAATAATGTATCAAACAAGTTGTACACAATATATCTCCTCAACATTTTTTCACTCACCATTAAAAGCCACAGCTGATCCACTATGACTCATGTGTCATTTAATCCTCCTTTAATGTTCTTTAATTTTAAAAGAAAGATTCCAAAAGCCCATAATCCTCTGATAAACCCGTAATTCCATGATAAATGATAAAAGTAGTACAGTTAGCTTCTTCTCACACTCTCTCCACGTCCGTGTAGGATTGTTTCTCATTGACACAACGATTGTTCCGGGCAGTTATCCTGAAAGCGATGTTTTTCTCTAATATCATTATAGTGCTTGAACGCTATCTTTACCTGGTCTTTTCATTGGTATTCTAGTTTTGTTTTTCACGGAAGCTTCACAAGTCATGCGCTGTAGTTTGCAAAGCATATCAGTAGCAGGTTACTGCCGATTCAAAACCAGATAGAATGGACAATTAAATATATACTATTATTTTTTATGTTGATTCTTAAGTTTGATCTTGTGGGTAGCTTTTTAAGATTTAAGACTTTGGGTTCGAGCTTCAGCGCAGTCATTCGACCAAGGTTATCAGTCACCAATGGACCCTTCGAGTTCAAGTTTGAGCAGCGTTCATCTGCTGCTGATACTCCCAGAACCGGCTTCAGTAATATGAGCATGGAAACTCTAAGTAACGATCTATATTTTTGCTGCTATAACCTTTAATTTAAAATTAACAAAGTTGAAGAAATTTTGGGAAAAATTCTTTTCAAAATATAGGTTATCTTAAATGAATTGTGGCGATTTAAATTCAATTTTCATCCCAATTTATCACTATCGTTTTGGATCCCATTATTACCTACCATTCTCAGTTCCGAAGCAATGTTTCAATCTACGTTGGCAAAGTATAGAAGGAGAAAATAACCAATCTCCTCCACTGAAACGGTGAAAATTTTTTGCATTTTGAAATTTTATTGAAGCTGAAAAGATCATTGACGTCAAAGAGGTTATCATTCTTTATCATTCTTTGACATTAAAAGGTAGAGACAGAAAACGGATTTGTTCTCAACATTAAAACCCTAAAGAAATCTGAGATATGCAAAACACGGTGGGCATTGGACACGAAAGCACGGTGGACATTGGACACGAAAATGAATATGATTCTTGAAATTGCGATGAATTAAGACCTTCAGCCAAACACATACAGGAAAGCTTGAAGAAATAGAGAATGCATACAAAGCATTCACTTTGGATCCAAGAATTGGAGAGCCATTCCAGGGTTTCGAAGCAGGCAACCGCTGCGACTTCTGCATCATCGCACAGCGCGTGGAGCTCGAAACAACCTCGTGAGGAGACCTTTTTGCAATTCAGAGTCTGACGGAACGTGTTCTGGACTCTGCTCTTATTGAAACTGCAGCTGAAAGTTTTATTACATCCGTATACTTTATACCTCCTATGGATGAGTTTTGAAAATATCTTAACGAATTGAAAGTGTTCTTAGTAACATTTGCCAAAAAATACTGCAATGCAGTTACGGACAGTAGGGATTAGACAGCAATCTGAGCTGAAGGAGGAGGATGGAAAGAGAACTTCTGCAATTGAGTGTTCATAAGTAGCATTTTGAGGTGTTTCATCTGCACAAATGCAAGCAAAAGCAAATCGAGCGAGGGGATGCCATAAGAAAAAAAGAAAAGAAAAAGGGCCATGCACCATTGATTTTGATAGCGGCTTCCGTGTAGGTTACAGAAGCATCATAGCATCCACCCATTTGTAGGGTCCTATATCTTCGATCGCTGTTACAAGCAACAAGGATAGCAATCCCATCAAACAGATTCTTTGAAAACCAACTAAATAATGAAAAAATTTTGGCTCTCCGACTAGAGATTTTGGAAATCAACGCACTATCCTGCTATACTCCATAAACCTGCAGTCTATGGGTCAAAAATGAATGATAGGCAGCAACAATGAGGTGTTAACCTAGTGGTAAGTCATGGGCTGGATTTTGGTGGGCAATGTTGAATTATAAAGTTCTAATTGAACTATATTAAGGTTCTTTAGGGTTCCAACACCCATAAATGATAAGCAACCATAAAAGTGCAAAGTAATAGGTTATGAAAAAGAAAATTTTATAAAACATAGATAAGTATTTTACATAGCATAGTTTTGTTAGAAATTGCAACTAATGTTTAAATAATTATCATAATGCCAAGTCAAGAGATGAACTTTTTCATAGGAATTATTTTGCATATGTATTAGATGTTGACTTTGTCACAAAACATAAATAATTATCATCTTAAGGTCAAGAGATAAACTTTTTTTTTATCTTTTTCATGATAATTATTGTAGGTATAGCTAGACTTTCTTATTCAAAAAATAAACAATTATTGTTATAACGCATGCCAAAAATTAATCTTTTTTATGGGAAATATTATGGAAGAACTTACATTAGATTAGTTATGTTTTCAAACATGAAAACCAATTCTTAGTAAATCAATTTTAAGATTTCATTAATTTAAAAAAGAAAAAGATTCTCTTAGAGAGATAAGAGATATATATTATAAGTATATAGCCAAAGTTTTTTGAATATAGTTGGGCTAACTTAATATGTCTTGGCCAAAATTCTAGATGGTGATCCTCACTTTTGCCATCTTTTTGAACACTTCTTGTGAAAAACTCGGTCATAAATGTAATGTAACCTAATTTGCAATGCCTAAAAAGACATAATTTCATAAGCAATTTGCCTAAGGTACCTTTGGTAGTATTAGCTTGGAATAGTATGAGTAAAAAAGTTAAATAATTGATATAATAAATATTAAAAAATAAATCAAGGATCTTATATTGCTTGCATTGGATTAAAACATTTACCAAAGGAAGCGAAAAGAAAAAATCACTTGAGTAAATAATAACATAAGATATTAAAATTAGAACAAGCTAGGAAGAGTGAGACTTAGTGTATCAAAACCTACAATAGCACCAAGTAAAAATAGCAACTTACATTAAGAGCAACACCAAATAATAACAACAACTTCAAAATAGTAGCAATAGTACTAAGGATGAAGTGATGGTAGCAATAGGAGCAATAGCAAGCACATAAGGGTGGCAATAGTAGTAGCAATAGCAAGGAGGTAGCATTGTAGCTAGTAACAAGTTATAGGCAATAGCATCAAGCAACAACTTGTAAATAGTAGTAGCACCAAGTAGCAACTCAAAATTGAGATATAAGAAAAGGGAGAAAGGGAAAGTGTAGAAGGAAAAAGTGAAAAGAATATAAAGTAAAAGTGATGAGTAGTTTGGTTGGCCGTATTGACGGCATCCGTCAATGTGGCCTTGTTAATGTGATCCCATCATTTTAGGGTTTGACTCTTTGGTGTGTACCCGTTGATGGGGCTTTCTATTTCACCTATAAATATGTGTTCACTAGTTGCATTTATGGCAAGAAGTATCATAGTTGTAGCAAAGCTCTTGCAGTTTTATCATTTAGAACTTGGAATATTTTTTTAAGTGCCCGTAGTAGGAGACAAAAAGTGCATGGATCTTTATTCAAGCACTATTGTACCTGAGCATGACAGTGTGTGCAGCAATAAAGATGAGCTTTTTGATAAACCTTGCAGCACTTTGAAATAGATTAATTATTTTCTTTATGCATTTAATATTTTAAGTAGTTTTCTTTAGTGTTGTAAGTAATTAAGTAATTAATTAAGCTAGACTAAGCTAAATTAAATAGTGATGAATTAAGCACATAAAGTATAACCACTTTGAGTATATGCTTATCTCTTGGTAATTCCAGTAACGCTTAATGTTTGGTAACCCAGTAGCGTTAAATGTGTTTAGGATGTGTACGACGAGTAGGAATGGATGCTTATGTTAGGATTAGTTAAATGTTAGCTAGTTAGATTAAATTAGCAATTAAATACCTTTCATTCTTTATTTTTTATTCTTAGGTGACTTAGAACATAAAACATAAAAATGATAAAAATCATATGCCTCAGTTGCACTTAACCATATCTTTGCATTTCACAAGTATACTTGGGAAGACAATCATTGCAATGGTTAGTTTCACTTCCTAAAGACCAGTAGACTTAGCAGGCTATAAGTTTATGGAATTCAACTAGATCACTCATGAATGCTTAGTGATTCGTATGGTTGGACATAGGGTCTACTTGCCACTCATCATTGGCACCATTGCTAGGGAATTGTAGTTTGATATGTGTGCTATCTAGGAGTTAGTGTACATTATTTAAGATTTTTGGAATGAATCCTAAAGTCATAATCATTTGAAAAATAAAAATAATAATTATAATTAAAGCACAATGAATTTTTATTTTAATCCAAAATATCTTCTTCTCACAGGCATGATAAATCAAAGTCACTAGTGCTCCAAGAATTCAAAGTGGTGTACACTCATCCAGATGAGTTTGTACTAGATTTCACCTTCATCCTGCATTAGGGTGAACAACTAGAGTGGAGAGATATGAAGGGCAACGTTATGTTGCCTCCCAACCAATCTATTTCTGGGAAGCTACTTCAAACTCTTAAGAGGTTGAGCATCCAAGATCTCCATGATGAATACATTGTGCAAGACTAGGATATCGGGACTACTATCCCATGGAAACATAATGCAAATGAGATTAGCACTAGGTGAAGCACCATGAAGCTATGAAGGGGAAGCAATTCACTAATCCCTTGTTCCTACTAAAGATAATGGGGATCCCCCCTCTAGGGATTCTTAACATGAAGATTCTCCCTCTCTTGACTCTGGTGAAGGAGGCTTGAACCTAAATCTATAGTCCACTATCAACAATCCAAGTTCAGGCAAAAGTGGGAGTCAAGGCAGGGGCTTAGGTAAGTATCATAATCATGATAAACTTGATGAACATGACCACGACAAGAGAAGAAAAGGTGGAAATCACCATGGTGGTGGTAATCCTCCTCTCTCTTCATCCTCTTCATTTGCATCTTCTTCTTCCTCCTTTGAATTTGATTAATACCATAGAGGGTGAAATTGTGATGAAGGTGGACGATGGGACAACAATGATCATAGGCCTTGCCATGACTAAAGGGGTAGTAGAGGACATCATAGGCATCATAGAAATCATGATGATGATGAGCCTTTTCTTGCAACTCAAAGCATGTTGAACATTGTAGAGGTAGTTAAAATTCGAACCAGGCATGTGAAAGATAGAAAAATCAAGAGGTTGGATATGAACAATATCCCCAAATTTGAGGGGGGATATAACTTAGATCCATAGACCCATATTCAAGCCTTTTATAATGCCTATGCCTTGCAGAACATACAGAATGATTAGCAAAAACTTAAGCTATTTTCTTAGACACTCACAATAGAAGTAAAAAGTTGTTATTGCTCTTTGGAGTCAGAATCAATTCGCAGATGGAGGACGATGCTTGAACTATTTAATGAAAAATATTAGACATACTATAGAGTGTCCAATTTGAGAAAGAAAATCTAAGGCTGGCATTAAGGAACACATGAACCCTTGGATGCAACCATGAGTAGGTATTTCTCTCTTTTGCATAGATGTCCTAGCCATGGTTATTCTTAACAAGAGCAACTTCACCATATCATAGATGGGCTTATATTAGAAACAAGGAGAACCCTTGGGGTCTATGCCTATGGGAGACTATCAGAACTAAGGGTCCATTAGATTCAAAGGTTGAATGAGAAAGTTGTAAAAGAAGAAGGTGAATTGAGAAAATAGGAAATTTTTGAAGAACATAACTAAGACCTTTCCATTAGAAAAAGGGATGTTTGATTTTGTGACAATGAGGGGGAGGCACCACTTGATGAAGTGGTGTAGCAAAAAACCTTGTTGATTTAAAAGTATATTTCAAAAATTTTGGCCAAGGTGGACAAGATGTGGAAATCTTTGGATGAAAAATTCCAAATTGCTTTGAAAGTTGTAGAAGAATCTAAAGAGCAAGGTGGTGCTTGTGATCATAGGAGAAGAAAGGAAGCTAAACATGGCTACCAAAGGGGTAGGGTAAAACTGCTGTAGTGGAAGAGGTTGTGGAGTCAGAATCAAATGATGATAGTGGGTGTGACATCCACCAATATGAACATCCTAAGGGATGTTGCTCTATTATATCATACTTGCAAGGATCTAGAGTGTACACTTTGAATTCTAGAATGGAAAGAAAGCAAGCACCTAGAAGATTGCCCTATCCTCAAGGCAATCCAAGGTAGTTCCACTAGTAATAACAAGCTTATTATACAAGTGGAGCTCTATTGCAATCGTATGAGTGGTATGAGTAGTGGAAACACCCATAGTCATGGGGGATGCCACCACCTAGGTAGTAGTGCCCTTTATAAACAACCTGATCCATATGGGTACTATGTTCAACAACCCAAGTCTCCATATGACTCTTCTAGTCATGCCTCATTTTAGTGTTACTAATACCCTTTAGAGTATTATAGAATTCATTCTCCATCTTCTAAAGGGGAATCCCCATATCCTTATCATCCTCCTCATCCTTCTGCACATGTTTCTCCACCCTTATCCCATCCATGTAGGATGAGATTTTTGCATAGTCATAGCAATGTAATGCTACTAGGGCTATTAACTTATAGCTGGTTCCTTCGTTGAGTAGTTTAGAACCTAGACCCAGAAAAAGATCATTCTTCTAGACCAATAGTCCTACAAAGCCCTCACCGACATATGTGGCTAATTGCCCTATGTATCCTTCATCATCTACATCTATTCCTTTAAAGAACTCTTCAAACTAAATGCTCTCCAAAGATCTACAAAGTCATGTTAATCCATGTTGTATCTAATTTGATCAAGGTTGGAAACCTTTCCAGGAAAATAGATGATCCTAGAAGTCCCCTCATCTACTTGTAGATCATTGGAAATGAGCCATGCAAGGCTCTTCTTGATTTAGGTTCTAGTGTTAATATGATTTTTCACAAAATGTACAAAGTCTGGAACTTGCCTCCTCTCAAGAAGAGCAACATTTGTTTAGAATTAGTAGATTAGTCCATCACTATTCCCCTGGGATTAGTGGAGGACATTGTGGCCACTATTTGTGGGTTGTCCTATCCTATCGATTTCTTGGTGATCAAGGTTGATAAGTACAAGGAGGACTTACTAATTGTTATGGGAGAGGCTTGGTTAAGAACTATTGATGCATGAATGGGAATCAAAGATCTTTCCCTAGAAATTTTCAAGGAAAATGCTTTTGGAAAGATTAAGAGGAAGAGAGTTCCATGCATTGCGTATAGTGATGTAGGGTGCAACTATGTGTAGAAATTATGGTTTATCAAAAGCACATCAATCAAACCATGCATATAGTGTGTAGATGAATCTAAAATCCAAAAGTGCCTGTACATAGTAGCCATAAAATAGGAGGACACCTAGTGGCTAACAATTGATTTTCAAAGTAGCACACTTTGCATGGAACTAATTGAGAGCTTAACATGTGTCTATGTTGAAGGCATGAATGAACTAGATCAAGTTCATCACCAACTCTTTAATGATAAACTTGATGATTGTTATTGGGGAGAGTTGGAAATTCATGACAATTTGAAATAGGAGCCCTTAGAGTTGAAAACTCTACTTGTCGGCATGGAATATGCTTTTCTTAAAAATGGCAAGCTAGTAATAATCAATGCTAACCTTGCTCTTGAGCACAAAATGATGTTGTTGAAGGTGGTCAAAAAATGGCCAAAAACCTTTGCTTGGTCATATCTTGAACTCATAGGGATTGATCCTCAGATATCCCAACATTACATCAATACAACTCCTTCCATCAAGCCAAAGAGATAGTCATAGAGGCAGCCATAGAGGCAACTGAATCCTAAATTGAAGTAGATCGTCAAAGAGGAAATTGAAAAACTTATCAAGGTAGGGTTCATCTATCCCATTACAAATAATGAGTGGGTTAGCCCACTCATGATTGTACCAAAAAAGGTGGTAAGTGGTGGGTCTATATTGATTTTAGGTTGTTGAACATGGCAATGTTCAAAGATCATTTCTCATTGTCATTTGTGGACCAAGTGTTGAACACTATCTTTGGGCATTACTATTATAGCTTTCTAAATCGTTATAATGGCTAGAACCAAATTTAGATCACACCAAAAGATTAGGCCAAAACAACATTCACAAGTCCCTAGGAAAATTTTGCATATAAAAAGTTGCCTTTGTTCTTTGTAATGCCCCGGTAACATTTCAACACCTTGTCTTGAGTATTTTTTTAGTAGTAGATTGGTAGTGAGGTGGAAGTCTTCATGGATGACTTCTCCACCTATGGTGCTACATTTGAGCAAGCATTGAACCACCTTGAATAAGTGCTTAAAAGGTGCGTGGAGATCAATCTTTGGCTCAATTGGCAAAAGAGCCATCTCATGGTCCAAGAGGGCATTGTGTTGGGGCACAAAATCTCACAAGTAGGAATTGAGGTGGACCTTGAAAAGATTAGGGTCATCCAAAGAATAACCCCCCAACCAAAAATCATTAAAGATGTTTGGTCATTTCTTGGATACACTAGCTACTACTAGTGATTCATAGAGAATTTCTCTAAGATCTCTAAACTATTGGTTGATCTTACAAAAAAAATGCTCCATTCATATGGACCAAATAATGTAAAAAGGAATTCCAAAACTTGAAGTAGAAGCTTGTAGAAACTCCAATTCCACAAGCACTAGACTTGTCCAGACCATCATGCAGTGCTTGTGAGAGCACTCTTCCTTAGGAGTGCCTCATGCTACACACATGATAATGTTCTCTTTGAGAGCATCCTTCCTAAGAGAGCCTTGAATTATGCATTTGAGAGCATTTTCCATGAGAGAGCCCTCATTGAGAGCATTCTCTCAAAGAGCATGCTCCCTGAGAGTGCCCTCCCTGAAAGCGCTCTCCTTGAGAATGCCCTTCTTGAGAGTGTTCTTCATGAAAGCACCCTCCCTTAGCATCCTCTCATTGATTGCACTCTCTCTTAGAGAATCCCCCTTGAAAATGTTCTCCTTGAGAGTGCCCTCCTTCAGAGCATCCACCTTGAGAACACCCTCTTTGGGAGCACCCTCCCTAGTAGTGTTCTCCTTGAGAGAATCCTTCACAAGCACGTTCTCCTTGAGAGTGCCCTCCTACACACCAAATTTATAAGGGTCCAAGATGGTATGGAAAATCCTGGTCTAATCAACATATATGAGGAGAGGTAGTGTTGTCCCTGAGAGCACCACATAGTGCTCTCACGAGAGCGCTCTCCATGGGAGCACCTTGCATAGCTACGTTGGCGAGAGCACTCTCCCAAGAGTGCCTCATGCAGTGCTTGTAAGAGTTCTCTCCCTAAGAGAATTTCTTCCCTCAGAGTGGTCTCCCTAATGAGCAGCAAGGTATCCCTATGCCTAACCATACAAATCATGAAGTGCTCATGTGTGATCTAGTTGAATTCTGCGGACTCTCTAGTTGTTGGTACATTAGTCCTCTAGAAAGTGAACCTTACCCTAATGGTCGTTCATTGTCTTCCCAATTACACTTGTGAAGTACAAAGGTATGGTTAAGTGTAATCAAGGCATATGATTTTTATCATTTTTATACTTTATGATTTTGGTACTTAAAGAGAGCAATGAAGTAAATTGAGAACTAATTTAATTTAACAATTTTACTAATGTCTAACTAGTCCTAACATAAGCATCTAATCTTTCTATACATGTCTTGAATCCATGTATCCATTGCTTGGTTACCAAGCACTATGCTACTAGGCACACCAAGCAATAACACTGCTAGGATTACCAAGTGAATATGTGTTTACCCTTGAAGCCGTTGTACTTATGTGTTTAATCTATTTAGCTTATCTTGGTTAACTACTTAATTAGCTTAATTACTAAGAAACATTGAATAAATAACTAAAAATATTAAATGCATGAATAAAACATTTAAACTATCCAGAATGCTACAAGGTTTATTAAGGAGCTTGTTTTTATTGCCACACATACTATCATGCTTAGGTACAACAGTGCTCAAATAAAGATCTATATACTCAATGACTCTTGCTGTGGGCACTTGGGAAAATATTCTAACTTTCGAATGTAAAAATTGTAAGAGTTTAGCTACCACTATGACTTCATATCTCATAAACACAGCTGTGAGCTTGTATTTATAGTTTTTATTATAGGGTTGCATCAACGGGGCCTCGTATATGTAGCAAATGCTACGTCAATGCGACCCTATCCCCGTAGATGTAGCAAATGCTACATTGATGTGGCCCCATCAACAGGGCAATACCACGTAAATGGGACCCCATGGATAGGGGCCCATTGATGAGGCTATGTCAACGAAGGCCCATTGACATGACACTTTGATGCTCATCAAATAGTAAAAGCTAAGTTTAGAAATCAAATCTACCAAAGCCAAAATAGCAAAATAACCTTAGATATACATAGAAACAACCAAAATATGAGGTGGGATTTCATTAGAATTGCATTCTACCCATTCCCTCAAAGTATATTTGACAAAATGGGCCCCATCCTAGCTAGGAAAACTCTAAAAATGGCTAAGAAACTAGAAAAATGGCTAGAAATGACCTACCTTGGATGAAAAGAGGATGCTACCTAAATTGACATAGGCCTGGGAAGTTTGGAGACATTCTTGGAAGCCTCATTTACCTTTTGAATCCTTGTATTCTTTCTCTTGCCTCCATGCTGCTTCATCCTTGTCACATCAACACTAAGGAAGCTGAAAAATCTAAAGGATTGGAGTATCTATGTTGGCTGGGGGAGAGATCTGGTGCTTCCACATTAGGGATGGATGGAATTTTCAACAAAGAAATCTAAGCTAGGGCTCTAGGGAGTATGCTATGATGGAAGACTAATAATTTGTGCCTAACACTTAATAATCCAATCATAAAAAATCAAATCAAAACCTAAATGTTTACTACTAAGCCCTTGTAGCGAATTTTATGCACCAAAACTTAAAGTGCACTAAAGTGTAAGGG
>MNCI01008559.1:136489-149630 GCA_015680685.1 Gnetum montanum
TGTTGGTGGTACTTGCATGAGAAACTTGTGTGAATTTTTCACAATTTGCTATTGCCTAGAGGGTATTATAAGGGTAAGAATGTTAAAAATCATAAGTGATAGTGCCAGAAACCTTAATTTTTCCATCCAAGAAACCATAATCTTCACAATATGCCATACATAAGCAAAAAGGAACTAATTGTGAAGAGTCATAGACAAGATAAATACTTTTTGGGAAATATTCCAAAAAATTTTCTAACTTTGCAATAAAATGAATGAAAATATTTAATGGAACTAAGGTCATGAGTAAGGTATAAGCTTAGTGATGATAAACAACAATACCTTAGTAACATCTAATCCTCAATTAATTGTAGATGGCCCCAAAAAGAGAAGCTCAAGTAGGACCTTCGTAGGGAGTAGCCAACAAGGTGAGCATGCAGAGCATAAAGAATAGGAATCCTAATCATTCGGTATCCATCAAGAGACTCCTATCATAGGACAATCGTTCCGAGGAGAGGTTGTAGTACCACCAGCCCTTGTGCAAGGACAACACCTCACGTTATCTGAAAAATGCCTTGATGCCATTCAAGAAAAATCCATGTTGATCATGGTCATTGTAGAGATGAACTTTGGCCCATTCATGGCATTTTCTCCTAAATTCATTCAGAAAAAACTCCAAGTGTCACCCTTGTGGCTGATTCTTTCAGATAGTAGTGAATGGTACCTTGGTGAAACCTACCAATTTTGTCATAACAAAGAAAAAGGTACCATTGTCAAAATTTGTGGGATAAATATTTAATTCTTGGTCAAAGCAATCACCAAAGCTCTCAATCTGCCAAATGAGGGGGCTAAGTTAGCCCATCTATCTACAAGATATAACCTTGACATTAGAAAGTTGTGGCTGAGGCAAGCATATAGCAAGGATGAAAAAACATACAATAAATTAACTCTAGAAGAGAGGACCTATTTCAAGATAGGAACATATCACCTCTTCCCCACCAAGGGGCTCAATAAGATCTCCACATATGTAGCCAAGGAAAGTGCCATACTAATGGGTAAATACATGGCCAACCTTCCTCAATTATATTGCATAGAAATTTAGATGTGATTTGAAGAGAAGAAGGTAGGGAAGCCAATAATTCCATTCCTTTGCCTAATCTAGAAATTATGAAAGCATGCTAGAATCCTGGGGTACATAAATGACATTCCCAGGAAGGCTCAAAATGCCTCCTTCACTGAATTACTTAAACCAACAGCACCAAGGAAATACCTTGGTGAAGAACTAAAACTAGAGAAGGAAGAAGAACTAGAAAAGAAAGTATAAAAGGAGCTTGAACAATGCCATGAAACATAGGTTCCACCACCATTGATATAAGACTACAAGCTGACAATGAGCCACTTATAAAAAATTGCTAAAACACTTAGTTGCAGAAGTAGAGAAGAATCTAGCCTCTTCAGAGTCATCGACAACATTGTGCAGCCCACTATTTTAGTAGATTCAACAAGGGGATAGATCTCACTACAATTAGGAGGAAAATCCCAATGGTCATGTCAAATCTTTGGTAATGTTACATCGTTTCAAGTAATGCCTGAAATAAGTGAAGGTGTCACAGTAGTGGTCATGCAACATCAGGATGTGGCAGGTGCAGCAAAGGTGATAATAGATCATATTAAAGAGTCTTTCAATGTGCCTGTTATGCCTTCAGTTGATTTGATGAGGACCAGAGATGTGCAAATGCTTTCTAGGAGCTCGATGATTACTATGGCACATGAGGATGTGTTAGATTGACTATTGTAGATGGGACAAGTGATGTCCACCTTGTTTGACATCCCTAGTGATGTCATTGTAGCACAGTTAGACCTCATAGCCACCAAGGGAAAGTTGGTCATGGCTGAGGTTAGGGTGGAATATGTAGAGGCTAAAGTGCAACATTTGCAATAAGAGCTAGCCACCTTGATAGTTGAACAATGGGATCCTACCCAATTTATTATGCTTCACTAGCTAGAGTAATTCAGAATAGAGCAACTTAACAAATTAATTGAAGAAAACATAGTTGTGGAGTAAGAAAAGGAGAAGGTGGTTTGGAATGCCTCTACTATTAATGCATAGTCTTATTCTCATAAAAAGGCATTGAAAGCCATGTAGGAAGAAAATAAATAGCTCACAATAGAAAACTCATGGTTGATCACTATTAAAAAATAAAAAAAATTTCTAGAAGAAAGTCTTCATCAGTTAAGAGAACTAATAAGGGTCAACTAGGAGATCAACAAACTAGCCTAGGAAAATAGAACCCTCTTAATGGAGGAGGTCTACACCATCTGGCAAAATTATTTAATTGAAATAAGCACATGTGGAAAAATGAGGCCAAGAAACATGAGAAGTTGAAAGAACACTTCTACAACTAGGTAGGCATATACAAGAAAATAAATGAAAAAGAAATCTAGATGGCCAAAGCTCACATTGGATCCATGTTAACACAAAATATTAAGTGGTAGCCAATTTTGGATAGCTTTGCAATGGTTCATTAGGTAGAAGTAAAAAAAATAAAGAGTTGCAAATCAAAGATTTGAAGAAATACATGGCATTTGTGAACCTCAGATATGCCAAATTTTCTATGTTAATAGTAGTTCAACCTAGAAGCAAGTTGGAGAAATAGGTAGAAACCACTTATGCATTATATGAGAAAGAGTTTGTAGATAGAAAAGTTGCTATGTAGAAACTTTATGTTGTAAACATAGAACTTCATGTGGTTAAAACCTACTACCATGGAAAAAAGGATGTCACTTCAAACCTAGCTAAAAGACTCATAGATTATCATGAATTAAACAAAAAGGGCAAGGCATTTGAAGAAGAGTGACAATAGTTTGTGTCCTGGTATGTTAAGGCCAACAAAATGTTTCCATAGTTGCCATGCCCTTGGGATGTACTAACACGAGTACACATTAGTTCAATAGCCTAGATGATATAGGATCCATGAATGGAAGAAGAAAATTTGTAGGTGCTCCCTAACTATTACCAATTTCTGAAGTCTAGCAACAAAGGGGAATGACCAATGGAGGAGCCACCACCTTGAGGAACTACATGACCTTTTCTAATTTTGTGTCTAAATTTTTGTGAAGTACCACTATGGCATGTATAAGTCTATTTTTTTATTTGTCTAAATCAGTCAATAATTCCATACCTTCCCAACATTTTTGTAAAGAACTTGTTCCTAATTTTGTTTGCCTCAAGGACGAGTTTTCATTCAGTCATGGGGGTATGATGAGTCATGGTTATGTCAACCCCAATATCAGATATTCGATATCAAGGCTTCGATTTTGGATACATGATATCAGATCCCAAGAAGTGATGTCAGATATTTGATATTGTCTTGTCCATGCTAGCCTATAAATACAACACTTGGGTGTGAGGTTAAGGAAGAGTTTTAGTTTCAGATTTCAGTTAGGTGTTTTGTAGATTATTGATTTTTAGTCTTGTTATTTCCTAGTGCATGATCGTAGTGTGATGTTTGTGATTGTATGACACTCTTATTTAAGTGTGACATACTTGGACATGTTACATGACCAAAAATAAAGATCAAGATCACCTCCATCATTATAGCATTCACTTAGATTATTATTTATTTAATTGTTTAATTATTTATTATTTTCTTTAGTTAATGTTTTCATTTATTGCTATTTACTATTCCTATCATTAAGAAAAATGAGTATGACTTAATTGCAAGCTCTTAAGTGTAATTACTTGGTAACCCAATAGTGTACTATTTGGCAAGCCCAGTGATGTATACTTGGCAATCCCAATGATGGTTATACGAAGTCCAAGGTATGTACGAACAACTGGAGATAGATACTCATCTCATGTAGGCTAGTCTTGATCTTATTTTCCATTGTTCATTAGCTTAATTAATTAATCTCTTTATCATAATTAGGAGTAGCATAGGGTTAGATGACATCATCATATTCCTTTAGACTAAACCATATGTGACAAAGATACCATAAGTCCAAGTGGGAAGATAGTGAACTGTGATTAGAGCATAACAATTTAGATGCACAAGTAGTGCCATCCATGGAATTCAACCGAATCATGTGTGAACACTTGTGATTCATATGGTTGGGCATAGGGGTACTTCATTACTCATTAGAACATAATGCATCTTGTTCGATGGCTACCCCCAAGTTCGTTGAGTGTAAAACAACTCACTTAATGGGAAAACTAGATCTAACCAACCTTAGAAAAGAAACCCAATAAAGGTTTTACCACAAAAAGTAGAAGAAAAATAGGAGAAAATTTCCAAGAAGCTTAGTGATTAAAGCAACCTTGGAGTGAAGTGATTGGATCCTCAAATGCATTTGTCAAGTGACCAATGCTTCAAGACATGAAGTTCCAAAACCATTAATAGATCAATATGTCAGTGACATAGCCATGATGTCAACATTTGAAATGCATTGTTAGCCCTCAAGATGATTTTTCTATGACATTAACATCATTTCTTTATCATAGCCTTATCCCATCATCACAAGCACTCTTTGACATGGCTCAACATTACTGGATCAAGCATGGAGAGGGAATGTTGATGGTGGACTTGTAGTGGTGTTTTGTATTCTTTGTTGATGCCTCTCAGGTCAATCCTTTAGACACCAACAAAGAGGAGCCATTGAAACATCACCAAAATTTAGATTTTGTAACCATCTTTCATCATGTAGCCTTCACCCCATGAAACCCAAGGTAAAACTTCATCGTAAATGTGAAGATTGTAACCCATAAGGGGAAATCTCACATATTTCATACTTTTGGGGCTGAAAAATGCCTCATAAGTGGTCAAAGCCTCATCCCCCATGTGGAAAATGTCATGTACTATTTATATTTAAGCTTGGGGTGGGGGGTCAAAAATCCATTTTGGGATGATAATAATGGAAATTTGATGGGTTTTATGGGGTTTATACACTTTTCTACATTTGAAACACTTACAAGGAGGTAGATCTCACATACACCTAGTGTGGAGGGATGTGGGTCACTTACTTGTAGCATGGCAAGATATAGTGACATCTATGCTTAGTGTGAAGATTGCATGCCCCTAGCATAGAAGTTACATGCACAAAATTTTAACATTCCATACACTAAAACATTAACCATGCACTCCAATGGGGATGGAAAAAGGCCTAACATAGAAGATCTACCTCCAAGGTAGATGGTATGTCCCTGTTACTATATATAGTAAATGGAACGGCCATGGGTATTTGGAACTTTCCATACATAGGAACTCCTAAAATTGGGAATCCATCTCACCTGTATGTGGAAAAAAGTTGTAGCCATTCTATTAGTCAAATTATAGTCATTTTCTAGCCCAATCCATAGCCCTAAACCCATAAAAATTAGCCTCAAATACCATTTTGATGTTATACACTTTTTGCATCCATACTCTTCGCAATTCCACACTTGGGCATTTTCAAGTACTTAAGAGCTCTTGCAATCTCACACACTTTTAGTCTCTTAAGTCCTATCATGAAAACCTTGTGCCCTTGCAAACCCCATTACCTCCCTTGGGATTTTTGGACTACTCCCTAAATTCTTCAACTCCCTAAATTCTTCAACTCCTACTAGAGCACTCTAGCAGCCTAAATCCTTTACTTTCCCACCTCTAATAGCAACCAACATTGTAGATCTAGAGTAGTAGTAGAGGAGGTTTGATAGCATTAGGAGTGGCGGAGCATCCACCTCATGAAGTGGATTATATTAGCTTCAATGGACTCTGAACTCCTGTCCAAGTGAACCCCCTTTGCTCTTCCATAGGAAACATCTGTACACATCCTCTGAACTCATTCCTTATTTTTTTTATAAAGTTTTAAGATTTTAACTTTGTATGAAATTTGCATTTGTTGTCTGATTTTTAGATCTACATTCTCACATTATTCCTTTTTCGTCCCATAAGTCTATGGATGATTTACTAGACCATCCAAGGCACCTTAGATCCCATTTTTCAGAGGCCTTAGGGATTTGTGGTTAAAGTTGTTGCATTAGAACTTTCAATTCTATAGCGATCAAATTTTTTGGTTGCAATACAAAAGTTTAATCTTACAATGGTAAATAAAAAATAAATTGAGAATGTAATTACAAATTGTTTATATTAGTTAAGATGAGATAGCCTTAATGATGAAGAGTCTTCATCCAAACAATTTCCAGATGAACTCCTCTCTACTAAGGTAACCAAAGTTCATGCACAAAATGTCACAAATTAGTATGATGAGTTCCTCTCATATCTACTCACATAGAAGAATCCTACTAAATGGTGTCATAGGAAGAAACAATAATTTCTTTACTAGGTCAAACATTATATGGAGATTGAATGCAACATCTACAAGGTTTGTGACAATGGCCTAGTACTATGATGTGTGTCTAATGCAAATCAATTGAGAGTCCTCCAAGATTCTCACAAGGGTCTTTTGGGAGGCCACTATGCATGAAGAATTATAGCCACAAAGATCATGATGGTAGGATACTTTTGGCCAATAATATTTAGGGATGCTCATCATTTCTCTCATTCTTGCAAGAGGTGTTAACAAGATGGAATAATGACAACTAGAATGGAAGGTTCCCAACAATGGATTCAACCGCTGAAGTCTTTTTGACTTGTGAGAAATCAATTTCATGGGACCTATGACTTCCATGTCCAATGGAAAATCATACATTATTATTGCTATTAGCTACTATACCAAGCGGGTTGAAACTACAATCATTTTTTATTGTACCCCTATCATTATAACTTGATTCTTTTAATAATAGGTGATATATAGGTTTGGTATGTTAAGGGCACTACTTTTTAACAATGAAACATATTTTTTAGGTGCTACCTTTTGAAATTTCATTCAATGCTTGCGGGTCCAACATAAACTCACAACACCTTATCACCCTTAAGACAATGGTTAAGAAGAGGTAACCAATAGGGAGATCACTTGAATTTTAATGTGAACTATCAGTAGATATAGAAAAGATTAGAGCACCAAATTCAACAATGTGCTTTGGGCACATGGCTTAACATGGAAACTTCCAATTCAAATTGAACTCCATACATTCACAAATACTTGTGAACTTGACTTTGATGTTAACATAGCACAAAAGGAATGACTTATGATACTTAATGTGCTAGATGAAAATTGAAAAGTAGCTCTAATGAATGAAGTGCAAAAGACACACAATAAACAATGTCATGATTCATGTTTTAGGAAATTTACATTCAAACCAAGAGATCAGGTTCTCTATTGGAATCCCATGCACATGTCATAATGAACTAAGTTCCACATATTATGGAAAGGACCTTATATCATCCACTCAATGTTTCCTTCTGGGGCTATTGAAACACCACAAAATTTTGGGCCTTGGTATCTTAATTGCAAATTTGTCTTAGTGTCAAAATGGTGGCACTTTTCCCAATTTTTTCTAAGTGTTGAGTGTAGTTAGCTCCAACTACCAGTTTTGCAATTTTTTTTCTAACTGTTGAGTTATGTGTCCTATGCTTACCATAGGGTGAGTGTAGCAGCTAGAGTTAGAAAATTTTAAATTTTTCTGGTCACCTCTAGACTTAGAAAATTTTCTAAGTTTTTCTCGTAGTCCCACCTATCGCACTACCACATGGCACCTAATTCATATTTTGTGCTAACCCTAGCCCTAGAAATTCCCCTAGACGTCTAATGTTTTAATGGTTGGCATTCCTAGGTGGTTGACATTTCTAGGTGGTTGATGTTCTCAAATGGTTGGCATTCCTATGAGTTTGGCATTCCTAGGTGGTTGATGTTCTCAAATGGTTGGAATTCCTAGGAGGTTGACATTCTCAAACAGTTGGCATTTTTTGGACATGAGTATTTTTAGCACTTGGCATTTGGCATTCAAAACTTAGCATCTTTGGGTGAATGAGACCTAAATGCACTGGCAAAGAGGAATAGTTGTGTTCTACAACCCATTGCAACCCCATTGCATCCTTGTAGGACATCATAGCCCATGATACATTGTAGCGACCAACCCGACAGGCATGGTTCATCACAGTGAGCACCAGACTTCATGGCCCGATACCACTGAGATTGTAACTATGTTCCCACTATGCTTTTTGTATACTATGTACCTTATAAGACCCTTTTAGATTTAACTACGCTTTCATTTGGGGTAGTGTTCCATTTCTCTCTCCCATTTCTAGCATTTTATTACATTTTTCTTGCATCGTTTTACACTTTTTCATGTGTTATAACGATGTACTATGCTTGAGTAGTAGTCTTTGTGGTTTGAGACTCTCATTTTAGTCGAAACCCTTGGCTACACTTCTCTCCATTTTGTGGCTATGCTCTACACCTAGCATCGTGAAGCACTACTTTGATACTTAGCACCATTTCACATTGTTTGCACTTGCATTTTAGCTAACCATGCCACCCCCTGGTTGTACACACTACTTGGTTGTAATCAGTAAAGTTCCTATTCCATTGACAAGACTATTTAAGATTCTCCACCTCCATTTCCAACAAGGCCCTCATGTAGAGGTGGGGTTAAGGTTGTGCATCCATTGACCCCTCAGTGATTATAGCCACCAACATTTTTGATCATTATAGTTTTTAGCACTAGAAGGAGGGCCTCACCATTTCCTTCTACATTTTCTAATTGTTTTCCTACATGCTCTTTCCACCATCAGTTGGTATAGGTTGGACCCCATCATTAGTTCCCCTAGAACCTTGCTAGACAAAAGCCAAAGCATATCTTTGGCACTCAACAAAAATTTTGGGTGCTTGGGAGAGCATAGCTAGCTCCAGCGTAGTGATTGTAGCACCAGAGTTAGCCATTTTCAACAGCTTTCATAGTTAGCATTTTTTCTGCATTTTCATAGTTAGCATTTTTTTTTTTGCATTTTCATACCTAGTCAAATTTTCCACAGTTTTACACATAGTAAATTTTTTGAAGTTTTTACCATTTTTTCTGCATTTTCATACTTAGTCAAATTTTCTATAGTTTTACACTTAGTCATTTTTTTGAATTTTTGATACTTAGCCATTTTTCGACATTTTTACACTTAGTTATTTTTCTACATTTTTACCCATTTTTCTGCTACCAACAGACTTAGTCATTTTTTTTGTAGTTTTCAAAGTTAGCCATTTTTTGCAAACATCAACTCTTCCAACCTAATCTATGAATATGAATCCAGATCACCCTTCAACATCAATGTCTAACACATTTGACACCATGATCCATCCAAAGAGTGTTGTGCTAAGCCATGAATAACACAATTTTTTTTGTGCCACAATCCAAGCAGGATTACTAGTGGATTGCCTTGACTTGGAGGCAAAATAGGACTATGAACAAGTCCACCAGGATGGATAGGAGTAAAACCCCTTGTTATTTGACATAATCCTGCTCATGGAGTCCTACCATCATTGGTTGTCCCAACACATCCATGCAAATGAGCATGATGCAGGGACAACCTATGAAGAAGCCTCACGAGAGGAAGATGATGAGTTCAAGGCTTGCTCTAAATGTGAGAGCCCCCTCTACATTGTCTTTCAACAATTGTTCCATAATATGATCCCTCCTCAGTTTGGTTCACCTATCCTCTCTGAGATGGTGACCATGCCAATTTAGCCTTTGTTACAAGCGACCATTACATTTTCCCAAACCTATGCTATGTAGGGGCCACCTCCTAGCCCTAAATGACTTAGGCATTGAGACACCCCAAAATTTGAAGACATTCTTACTTCACCAGGCCTTTGCAATTCACATAGTGTTATGGCAGTTCTTCAGGAGATGGATGCTCTAATTTTTAGATTGTCCGCTTCAGCAAGTTTTCTAAGTAAAGGGGTTTTGCTACGCTACATTACGCCATGTAGCATAGCAAACTTCAGAAGACATTTGCAAAAGCACAATGCTATGCTACGCTATGCAATATAGCGTAGCATAGTAAAAGTTGGACAACCAGTCTCCTCGCCCGACTTCAAGTCCTTCAGCAATGTCTCCTTTCGTCAGAGAGCAATGAACTTGATCGAAATCAGGTCATGGTTGCTGCTACACTACACTTAGCTACATGGTGTAGCGAGGCGTAGCAATTCTGCAGAAGTTGACAGGAGGCAACTCAAAGGGCGAGATCAGCAAGTTTGCAAGTTCCACAGTGCAAAAGGCAAAGTTTAGAGATTGGCGATTTTTTTGAGACTAAGGCTAGTCACTACGCTATGCTACACTACATAGTGTAGCATAGCATAGCACACATGCAATGAACAGCCTGCATGTTTCAAAGGCTTTCTACACATGCAGTAAGACACGTAACAAGATGCTATGCTACGCCAACCTGCTACGCTACAGAGCATAGCAAAGTGGCAAGCGGTTATGTGACATTAATGCACCTCACCTAATTGCACCGTTGCTCTGACAGCGTAATTACAACCTAGTAGGCTTGTAATTACGATGTGGCAGGCACGTCCAAGGTCATACAGGCATGTGCAGCATAGACAGGTCAGCATAGGCCCAAGGCACGTGGTGTTCAAACTGCATCTTTCGCGCTCCCTTGGTCCTATAAATACCCCAATGAGCGATGCTTAAACTCTCTTGGGATCCTTTTTGGCATTATCCTCTGGCTCTCCATCTAAAAAATCTAGCTGTCTAGCATTCTCTGGCATTGTAAGCTTTCTGTTTTGACATTGTAAATAGTTAGCATTCTCAGTTGGCATTTCATTCTGTTCTTTTTTACCACCTTGATAGAACTTCACATTATTAACACCGGAGTCCATGTTCGAGCATATAGCCCTCTTGCTCTACACGTCTTGGTTACTCTCAGGATCTCTGTACTTCCCAGTACTATGCGATCGATTGTAGCCATCTTAGCAGAGCGAGGTCATAGCTTCAAAGCGATGCATTTTTCTAATTGCATTTTTACATTATCTCCTATTTACTATTGCACTTTACATTGTTTCCTATTTCTTTTGGATTTAAGCATTACTTCACGCTACCAATCTTGTGTTCAAATTACACATTGCAAAAGGTTATATAGAAACTAACTAAGTTCCTATTTGATTGACCAAACGGGTTCAGGGTGCCCCATTTCCATCCCATCCAGCACGGCCCTCCTATAGAAACAGGGTTAAGACCTTCAGTGGCTGATGACCTGTCGGTGCCCTTTCCAGCTACCAACATTTTTGATCGCTATAGGCATCCTATGTCCTGCTTGTCTCATCAGTGCCCATGGTTTCTATCCAACCCACTCATGTGTGGCCCACATTGGTCACCACATCCATCCCTCAACCGATACATCAACTAAAACCATCCACTATAATGTTAAACTAGCAATGACCATCTACTATGACATTAAACTGGCAATGACTATCTACTACAACATTAAACTGGAAAACTCTACAACCAACAATTCAATCATATGCTATGCAACTAACACAAGCCTAGCCAATGCAACTAGTTGGCATATCCCCAAGCTTGGATTAGGAATTCTAGCTAATCCAAAGTTTGATGGAGGAGATCAACCAACCCAAAGCTACCTCCTTTGAAATCATCAAGGTGATGGAATTATACTAGGATAACCCCATAAGTCCTATAGTCTCACCCCTGACTCTCCGAACTAGGGTCCAGCTACCTCAACTTACCAAGTACAATGGTAAAGGAAATCACAATGCATACTTGGTCACATTTTGATCAAAGTACCTACTCGTTCAAGCCTAGCCACATGCCATCATGTGTGTGTTCCCCACATCACTCACTAGCAAGGCCTTAGACTAGTGATGAGTGGCGAGGTACCCCTACACTCAACCATACGAATACGAGCGTGCATGCGTGATCCGGTCGAACTCCGCAGACTAAATGCCTTAACACCATAAGAAACACTTGGGGTTAATCGTTTGTTGTCTTCCCAGGCTTTCTTGTAAGTGTCACAGTGTATGGTTAAAAAAGTCTGAGGTATGTGATTTTTTTGGTATTTTTCAGTTTATCTTCTATGCTATCAGAGGAAAGGGTTGAGAAACTAAGCTAACTCTAACTAATGTCCTAAGTCTAAATTAACAAGCATCAGCATCCGTTCCCACTTACTGGACACACCCTGAACTATGTAACTGTGGCTTACCAAATGCTAATCGATACTGGGATCACCACACGTAACGCAAGTGCTCGAAGTGGTCGTACTGAGGCACCTATTTAGCTTAAGTGTGATAAGCAGCCGATTCCTTAGCTAGCCGTACACACCCGTGGGTGCTCGTAACTAAGTCGTACTTATCACACGTTCTAGCCTAGCAATGAGTAGCCGATTCCTTGACTAGCCGTACACATTGGACTACCACTGGGATTACCAAGCGCAGAATCCTGGAATACGCTACTGGGTTACCAAGCAGCCAATGCTCGTAATCAAGTCGTACTCATGCGTTGCGACAAGCAGCCGATTCCTTGACTAGCCGTACACGTCCGTAGACGCTCGTAATCAAGTCGTACTTGTACGCACTAGGAAATTAGTAAATAAAAAATAATAAATGAAACCACGTACCGCAAGGTTTATCCAATCAAGTTCGTCTTTATTGCCGTAGACAACTTGGGTTCAGGTTACAAGCTGCTCGAATAAAGAGCCGTTCACTCTAGGACTCCTACTGTGGGCACATGGGAAAAATTCTAAATCTGGAGTGATCAATCTGCCAGAGCTTCACTTCTTCTAGCCAGGATTGGGAAGTGAAGGAAGTGCCACCTCTTATTTATAGATATGGCGGCGGACCGCGATATCGCGTACGCGATATCACAGGAGAAGACGTGATATCGCGTACGCAATATCGCATGGGATGCGATATCGCGGCACAGTGCATGTTGCGTCTCATCATACCCCCATGACTGAATGAAAACTCATCCTTGAGTTCTTTACAATGATATCAGGTAGGTATGGGATTATTAGGGGAAATGGAACTAATGGCATGATATGTGAACGGTCTTTATTACAAGACTTGACAAAATTGGTGTTCATGACAACAAGGGTGAATACCTTATTACAATGACATCAGGCCATAGTTGGCAGCTGAGAGAAAAGAGGAGAGAGAATAGAAGAGAAGAAGAGAGAAGAGTCTTGTTGCTGCCAACGCCTAGATTGCGCCTTCCGTTGTCCATCCGTAAGCGCATTATCAATTCTGCTCCTTGCATAGCGGCTTCAATGCTGCTCCA
>MNCI01008559.1:155018-188962 GCA_015680685.1 Gnetum montanum
GAAACCACGTGCTGCAAGGTTTATCCAATCAAGTTCGTCTTTATTGCCGTACACAACTTGGGTTCAGGTTACAAGCTGCTCGAATAAAGAGCCGTTCACTCTAGGACTCCTACTGCGGGCACATGGGAAAAATTCTAACTCTGGAGTGATCAATCTTCCAGAGCTTCGCTACTTCTACCCAAGATTGGGAAATGAAGGGAGTGCCGCCTCTTATTTATAGATATGGTGGCGGACCGCGATATCGCGTACGCGATATCGCAGGAGAAGACGCGATATCGCAGCATAATGCATGTCGCGTCTGATCAACTAGTATCATGTGCTATCTAAGGCCTCAATCTCTTCTTTGGAGGATCTCATAAGCCAATTTGTGACACACTTTAGGTACAACCTAAAGCCTAAAGTAACCCTTGACCAACTCATGGAAGTCAAGCAAGAGTACCACATTGAGTGAAATGTGTGAACCCCTAGCAATGATGCACCTATTGGCCACATTCAAGGAAGTAGTGAATGACTTCATCTAGTCTAAACTATATTACCTAGCCCCGAAGTCCCTCAGCCAAGCATTTTCCCAAATGAAGGACATAGAGGAGGCAATGCAAGCTAGTAATTACCTGGCCTCCATGGCCTACAAAAACCAACATGCGTGTAAGCAAAATGCAACAATGGCAATAGTGGCCACAATCACAAAAGCAACCAACCCAAGCTCAATGGCCAAGCAGCCCAAGGCCCCAACTCATAAAGTGGGAAAATTTAATGCCAACTCGACTACATCAGTAGGGGCTACCCCAAGGTCCAACTTTGAGCACAAGGATTGCTCAAAGTATACACTGCTATCGATGGAACCCTCTAAACTATTGGAGCAACTCTTGAAAGTCGGGTGAATGAATTACAAACATGTATCAAAAATTTCCTACCAATGACATGATAGGTACTGGAAACTACTAAGGAACCTTGTCTCAATAGTACCAAATGAGCTCCTAGTCTTATAACATTTTCAACTAGACCAATACTACCATTACCTCGAGCTATCTAGTCATAGTACAAACAATTGTTGTGCTTTGCAGGACAACTTGTAAAGAATGATAGAAGGGGGCTAATTGGTGCTTGATGCAGTGAGCCAATCCAATGTAGATGATGCCTCCTATGTCATAAAATCCATTAGCATAGGTGGCAAGTCTAAACCTACACAATAATCTTTTGTGATCCACATGCCTCCTAATAGGGCAAGGATCCCTTTAGCCTCCACAAGTAAGAGGCCTTCCTTTGTTATCAAAGTGCCACTTTGAGCACCCACAACACCCTTTGTGGTCAAGATCCCACAATAATTATCCATGAAGATGTTAAACTGGCAACCAAACCAACTATCCCCTAAGACGTTAAACTAGCATGATGCAGTAAGCAACCTTTTGTCATCAAGGTGCCAAAACAAGTTAGTCCCATAATAACTCCTAAACCACCATTTGTCATAAGGGTTCCACAACGTGATGACTCCTCACCTACCCAAAGCCCAATAGTGTGAAATTTCGTAGTCTCTCCTCCGTCAAGGGTTGACCCCACTAGCAACCTGGGTGGGCCTACAAAATGGCAATGTAAGAGGATAAATGAGCACCTTGCAACCCCCATTGCTAAAGTAAAGGCCATAACTAGCAAATAACAAATATACACTAGGGTCCTTGCCCTCAAGTAGGCCAAGCAATCCAAGCCCAAGTCCCCTTTGCGAGAGATCCATCTCTCAAGCCACATGAAGGAAGTCAATGCCAACGGCTAATGAAAAAGACTTCGTAGCTACACTAACCCAGGTGAAACAAACACTTAAGCAAAAGAACATGGTTTTGATCTTGTACAACTTGGTCATGACCTCATCTACCCATTACCAAGTGTTAGCCTAGATGTTGGCCTCCATTCCTATTATGAAGGACATCCCTGCAGATGAGAACACCATCCATGCAATGATGTTGCCCCTTCCATCAAAAGAATCAAGTTCAATGTCCCTAGAATTTCATGATGATGTAGTCAAGATCAACCTTAAACAAGGGGAGGTTTCTATAGCTCCACTATCCATTAGCATACATGTTGGGTAGTGCACCATTCGTAGGGTGCATGTTGATGATGGTGTAGCAACAAATGTAGTCCTGTACTCCATCATCAATAACCTAGGCATGGTAGATGAAATTAGGCCAACCAAAATCACATGTCTAAAATCCTTCAATGGATCATGTGTCACTGTCAGGGGTACAATCAAATTAGCCTTTGTGGTAGGAGAGAAATTCCCCACTAGCCTAGATTTGACTATCATATAGGAGATGCTAGGCTTCAACCTGATCCTGGGTAGGCCTTGGCTAGCTTAACTACAGGTCATCTCCTCTTCCACGATGATAATGCCTCGTCTCCAGTTGTCCATAGCATAGACATGGAGCAAGTGTCAGAGGTGAAGTTTCTTGGTGATGCACTTGTGGAAACCAATGCAACACTTAAGGCTAACATACCTGAATGAGTGGTTGAAGCCAACAACCTCCTAGAGGATCCTAAGCCTTGTGCACCCCTTAATCCATGCCCAATTAGGAAGTAACTATGTGACCAAGACTTTTCCTTGGCCAAAAACATGCTAAGTGCCTACTTATCTATTGCCTCCATGGACCATGCATTTTTCTTTCTTACTTACATTACATTTGTTCATACATTTACATTTCACTTGCTTGCCTAGTTTACATATTGCTTCACTTTGTTTATGCATTTCTACATTGTTTATGCATCCATCCACTTAGCTTACACATTTCATTTGAAAAACATCAAAAATACATACAAATAAAAAAGACATAAAACTACAAAAACACATGGCTCAAAAAGGTCTTAAACTAGCCCATGGCCTGAAATAGCCTAAAACTATCACTTTTTGCATTGCTTTCATTTCATTCATGCATTTTAACTTTATTTACGACAGGTTCCACTTAATGTTTTTTTTCTAGTTGATTTGTGTAGGATATTGTAGGCACACAACATGACTACACATGCAAGATCACACCTCACAGAAGCAAGGTAAGAACTCATCTACCATGATGCAAAAAATTGGTAGAGATAGTCTGGTATGACTATAAACTAGTGTAGCAATCTACTATGACTATAAACTAGCACAGATCATCCTTGTGTCATGATGTTAAACTGGCATAACATTCACCATTTGCTATGATATTAAACTAGTACCTAGTATTCTACTAGGACTATAAACTAGCACCTCATAGTTTGCCAAGATCTTAAACTAGGTTCATGATTTTCCAGAACTTTAAATTGGCATGTTGCTAATCTATTGGAGCACTTGGCATTGGTGAAGCCCTTGCGACACTCACAACATCATTGCCTCCCACCATTCTTTTGATCTTTTGGAGCCCCTACCATTAGTGTGACCTTTAGAGGACTTGCAACATCATCTTATTGGCACTTTCACTAGCTTCCTGAGCACTTGCAATTAGCATAGCATTTGACACATTTGAAACATCTTCACATCTATAATTTGCACTTGCATTTCATATTTTGTGGTTTTTATATCTTTTAGAGTTGTGTTTGCAAGATGAAGCCCTAGAGGTAGTCATGCAAGGATGCATCTCATCATAGTAGCAAGTTGTCACATCACTCCAATGTGCATGATTGGACTAGTTAAGCCACTCAAGAGTGCACATCCCCCTCATCCCATTATAGTCTATGCACATACACTTCTTCATCCCAATATCCTCTCATCCTTGCATACTCATGATTACACATCCCTTTGATGCATATGCATTGTGATGCATATGTCATTCTCTTTATGTCAACTGTAGAACCCAACGTAGACATGACAAAAATCATCTTGTGGGGAGCCTCTATGGGCTGGTCAAGGCCCAAGTATATGTAACACAACTCATCCTGGGGAGGAAACACTTTTCCTATAGATGCAATGTGGTTGCATCAAAAGTAAAGCCCATCTACTTGATGGTCAACACCTTGTAGCTAGCATTTAGTAGTAAGTCAAACCTAATGGATGTTTGCCAAAGAAAGAAAAAAAAAACAAAAAAAGGAGCAAAAAATTGAAAAATAGAAAAAATGAGAATGGGGAAAAGCACATCCCCAATCAAATTGACAATGTTGCAACTTCACAACTAGCCTAGCCTTCGATCGATGTTGACTCTCTCATGAGCACTTTGACGAGAGGTCAATGTTTCAGGGGCAAGCCACTTCATGTCATGGTCATCGTCAACTATGCTAACTTTACATATTACATTAGGATACACTATTTACATTTTATTTCCTTTTCTTCCATTTCATCTCCCTAGTACATTGCCTACACACTTTTCCCCTACATACCCTTATCCACAACACTCTTGAACATGGTGGAATGACACCTGATCTAGTACCGACAAGCAATGTTGGTGCCACATCTGCTGTGGTGTTTTGTAATTCTTTTTTTATGTCTCATGGGCCACTCCTCCAGACATCAACAAAGCAGGGTCATTGAAACACCAAAAAATTTCAGGTCTCAATGTCTTGACTGCAAATTTGGTGAAGTGTCAAAATGGTGGCACTTTGCCCAATTTTTTCTAAGTGTTGAGTGTAGTTAGCTCCAACTACTTGTTTTGCAATTTTTTTGCTAACTACTAAGTTATGCATCCTATGTGTAACACAAGGTGAGTGTAGTAGCCAAAGTTAGAAATTTTCAAACTTTTTTGGTCACCTCCAGACTTAGAAAATTTTCTAAATTTTTCTTGTACTCCCACCTATCACATTGCCACATAGCACCCAATCCATATTTTGTGCTAACCCTAGCCCTATAAATACCCCTAGATTCCCAATGTTTTAACGGTTGGCATTTCTAAGTAGTTGGCATTCCTAGATGGTTGACATTCCTAGGTAGTTGGCATTCTCAAATGGTTGGCATTCTCAAATGGTTGGCATTCCCAGGTGGTTGGCATTCCCAAGAAGCTGGCATTCCTTGGACATGATCATTTTTAGCACTTGGCATTTGGAATTTGGCACCTAGCATCTTTGGGTGAACGAGACTTAAATGCATTGGTAGAGAGGCAAAGTTGCATTCTACGATCCATCATAGCTCCACTACAGCCTTGTAGGACACCATAGCCCATCATACATTGTAGTGACCAGCCTAGTAGGCATGGTTCATCATAGTGAGCACCAAACTTCAATTCTTGACACCAACAAGACTGTGACTATGCTCTCACTATGTCTATTATACATTGTGTACCTTCTAAGACCCTTTTGGAGTTAACTATGCTCCCGTTTGGGTAGTGTTCCATTTCTCTCTCCTATTTCTAGCATTTTATTGCATTTTTTACATATTTTTTCACTTTTTCACATGTTGTCACACTGTACTATGATTGAGTGGTAGTCTCCATGGGTTAACACTCTTGTTTTGGTCACTTGCCCCCATTCCATGGCTATGCTCTACACTTAGCACCATGAAGCATGGCTTTGATACTTAGCATCGTTTTGTGTTGTTTGCACTTGCATTTTAGCTAACCATGCCACCCCCTAGTTGTAACCACCACTTTAGTTGGAACCAACCACCTCGGTTGCAACCAAAAAAATCCCTATTCAATCAACAAGATCATTTAGGATGCTCTACCTTTATTTCCAGAAAATCCCTCGTGTGGACGTAGGGTTATTAAGGCTATGCATCTGTTGATCCCTTGGTGATTGTAGCCACTGATGTTTTTGATCACTACATTGATGATAATTTACCATCCAAAAAGTCCTCAAAAGCACATGCTAGTCAACATCTAGCAACTTAAACCATTCATGGACTTTCTAGTAACTAGGCACAACACTAATAGCTCTAATCAAGAATAAGCTCATTCCATTTTCTAAATCTCCTCCTTCCAACTTTGTCATGGGCAAGATATTCATCTACCATAATAGCTTGACAAGGATAAAATATTTTTTTTTTTGTTTCTTTTTTACAACATTCTTTATATGTTTTCCATTTTCTTAATATTTTAATGATTATTTTATATATTTTTTTATTCTTGTTATATTCTTATTAATTTCATTTAGTCTTACTTAAAATCTCCAATTTTGTTTCATGGCTATTGCGAATTTTGAAAATTGTTGAATTCAACTATTAAAGTTATGATTAATTACAAAAAGATCAACATTTTTCTTAGATTATGTTCTTCACTAATAGTTTGTCAAGTTTTTAGTGGTATTAGGTAGTGATTTCATGATATCCACCCATTCCATCTATTGCATGTGGAATCTACATCATGAAAACATAAAGGTTCTTTCACATAATAACTAAAGTTAACATATGATCTTGTTACTCAACAAACTGGAAAAGGACAAAGTGGGAAAAGAAAAGAGTGTCACCTCATGGGGATTTTTTGTATTATTTTCTCAAATTCATTTTTCAATTCTATGGCTCCTCATTAGTATATCATCACTCCTACTATCGATCATAAAAGGAAGTATGTCTTTGTACAATGTGGTTCCATTCAAAAAAATGGAAATTCAAAGAACACTACTTTAACAATTTCATGTGCTATAAGCCCTCTTATGGGGCTGGAAAGACACATTACCCATGCATGAAGGCATTCCTCTAACTAAGGTTTTACCTACTTTCTTTTTCTTTTTTCTTCTTTTCACGGAATGATGGTTGTCCCTTGTGGTTGTTATAACCTCTTGATGATAGAAAAAAATGAATATGATAATGTGAAGTTAATATAATTAGAATGGACTTGGTCTAGACTTGGAACAAACTAGTATTGGATCATCTTAATCACAAATTTTACTAAGAATCTTATGCAACTATGATGCAAATTATTCATCTATCATTATATATCTACCATTCACACATTCCATTTTCTCTCATTTCACTATCCCATATCATGGTAAATTGATAGTTTCATCTTACAGTTTGCATAATCCTAAGACAGTTCCTCACATGGGTACAGATTTTAACATGAAATAACCATTTTTCATCTTGGGTGCATATGGAATCCTTGTGATGAGGTTATGTAAGGGTATACGAGGCATAAGCCTTCTCTAGAGAGGACCCACTTGCATATATTTTGCTTTTCTTCAAGTTCAAACCCCTAACCATAGGCCCCTTTGCAATCTCTATCATCTCAATAGCTTACAACATCCAATTTTAGTTAGACTTTAGTGTAAGAAACATCCCCCCATAACTCATCCCACATTCTCATATTACTCCAATTTCTTGAACCATACCCTTAATTATGTTGTTGCTATGATTTTTCAGCTTTTGACTTCCATTTGGCTCTTCTTTTGATCCCAAACTTGTTCAAATTCCTTGATATCTTAAGTGAAAAATAGATCTACAAGTAGTTGCATCAATGCAACGAGATTAGCTGATGTTGCCCCATCGACAGATCCTCATTAACATGACACAAAACTTTGATAAATACGTGTGACACTTAGCTCAATTTTCACATTTTCACAAATGCACAAGGTTTTTTTGCCATTTTTTAGATCATAGAGCCTTTAAAGAGTCATAACTTTTTAGTTTTTTAATCATTTTTACTCATTCTTTAATCCTCAAGCTACCAAAGGTACGCTTAACATCCGGAGGGTATCAAACACTAGGTTTTTATAGAAAATTTTTTGGAAATGTTTCTAACTTCCCATGAATAAGATATTACCATAATATTAAATTAATCATAGTAAGAGTCAATATTAATAAGTAACCTTCATTGAAGCATGAATAAAAAGGTAATAAAATAATATCATATGTCTGCAATCACTAAATAAGGGCTTAACAGTAAAATCTCAACTTTTGACAAATAAACATAACCTGATCAAACAAAGAAAGGTATTCAAAAGAAATAAAGGTTATTCCTAAGAAGCTAATTTTGGGTTATGTTTGTAATCACAAATGACACCTAAGTGAGGACTACAAGTAGGAGGGCCATCAGATCCCACAAAAAAGTGACCATGTGGTGGAAAGAACCAATAACAGCAATCCCAAGAGTACATAGTCAATGCCATCCATGCTGCTGGGCCCCTACACAAGGACCCTAAGGTGGAATTTGTCTATCAAATTTCCAAAGTATAAATAGGATAATCTAGGTAGGATGAAGTTTGAAGATTGTGACCTAATCTAGAGATCACGCTTCTAGAGGCCTGCCTAGAGAAGGTTTGTGCCAAAGAAATTCAAAGCTCCATCATTTAGGAACTAAATTTAGATCATTCTTGGAGCTTGGACTTGAAGAGGTCAAAACAAAATTCCAAAGATCTTCATTATGATCCATTTTCTTCAATAATGGGAAATGGTATATGGGAGAAAGTTACCTCTTCTAGAATGATTGACAAGGAGATGCCACTACTAATGTCAAAGACATCACCATCTCCTACTTGGTTGAAGCAATTACAAAGGTCCTCAAACTACCCAACAATGGAAAAAAATTGGTAGAGTTATTTATGCAAGCAAACCTAGAAGCTAAGAAAGAGTGGATCTAGCAGTGCTATGGAGTGGATGGTAAGAAGTACGATACCCTTACAAAGCAAGGTAAGCATATTTAAGATTTTGGCTTATCACCTTAATTTAATAGCAAGGAAAAATAAGGTAATGACCTTCTTCACAAGGGCATGTACAACTTTAAGCATAAAATTTCTAGTCAACCTACTACGACTCATCTTCTTTGAAATAGAAAAGTGTTTCAAGGAAAATGAGAAGGGTATGAAGACACTCCCCTTCCCATGCCTCATCAAAAAACTTTATAAAAAGGGGAATAATATTCTACTATTCTAATAATGTGGTTCACAAAGCTTCTTCCACATCAAGGTAGGAAATAATAAAGGTCAAAGTATTTACCATGCTTTAGGAGGAGGAGTTACCACCACCATCATCACCTACAACACCAATGGAAACACCTAAAATGTTGGCAGCTACAGAATGGCCAAGGAAACTTAGAGAGCTATAGTTGTAACAACAGCAAGCCTTCAAATGTGGTGGAGAATCTTCAATGTATAGACCAGCCATGAGTCATTTGAATGAGCTCATAAAGACCATCATTTGGCTAGATGATGAAATGACATCGCTCTTCTTTTCATAAAAGAACTAGGCACATGTTCACTCAAATCTTGATGCTAGAGAAGTCACTCTGTCCATACCAAGATAATCATTTCCTAAAATTTTTGGGAATGTAGTAGCCTTCTTTGTAATGTTAGAATAAGGAGAGGGAGTGATGATACTTGTTATGCCACATAAGGATTAAGAGATAGTAGCAGAGGTGGTGGCTAACTATATTGAAGAAGCTCTAATACTCTTACTGCATCTATCCCTAATATTGCTACCATGGAAGATGTACAAGTATTAGTAGGAGTATGAAGTAGAAGGATGAGTGCAACCCAACATGAAGAAGTGTTGGAGAAACTAGCTAAATCTAGGAACTTGATTCCATAGGTCTTGGATCTCCTAAAAGAAATATCAACTATCTAGTCATAGCTACTAGAGATAAGGAGCGAGCTATTTATCATGAATGCATAACTTGGGGAGGCCATCAATAGTAATTAATGGTTGGTTGCCAAGGTTGTAGAACTTCAAGCTTGCTTGTTAAATCCTACCATTCTTAGACCATAACTTACTAGAGATGAATATTTTTGATATCTTTAGTAGAAATATCAAGAGGCCAAGAATTTTGAGAAAATTAAGATCTTTGATGTGTCACTATTAGAAGTAATGAAAAATTCCACTGACTGTGACCTCCATTAGGTTCACAAAGAAAATCTTATGCTAACCCAAGATAATCATTACTTGTGAAATGTTGAGTAACAAAAAGTCCAAATGGTGAAATACATTTTCCAATAGTAGGAATAGCTCACTAAGGTGAATCTCAACTTGAAGAGGTGAGTTGTAGAAAATAGGAATCTCTCAATGGAGGAGGTTCATGCCTTTTTCCAAAAGACTGTAATTAAGGTTATTGCCTACAAGAATGAGGTCCTAAAATATAAAAAAGATAAAAACCACTACAAGGACATGTTTGGGATGCTTAAATAGGTCAACAAAAAAGAAATCAAATTGGCTAAGGTGAAGATGAACAAAGTCCTTTAGCAACTCCAATAAAGAGGTGATGTGTGGTAGCCCATATTTGATGGTCTTGATGCATATGACTAAGTAAAAATGTATCTAAATTAGTTTCAGATTAAAGATATGATTGAATACATGGACCTTGTCAACCTCTAATATGCAAAATTGATGAATTTGACAGTAGGGAGGGCTAGATTAGAATTAGAAAAAAAGGTGACCAACTCTTACCTTCTTTATGAGGAAAATTTCAAGCTCCACAAAGAGACTAAATAGAAGTTGTAATTGGCCAACAAAAAGCTTGATATTTTCAAAAGAAAACTCATTGATTAAAGATTTATTGTTGAGAACCTATCCAAGAGGATAAGTAACTACCAGGAGCTACAAAGCCTTATCTATACATTTGATATTGAATGTAAATAATTCATAGCCTTGTTTATCAATGTGAAGAAAATGTTTCTTACACTATCATGCCCATGGGATATTGTAGCACTAGCTCATCTAGGTAAAGTAGCCTAGATTATTTATAATCCATAAGGTAAAGAGGAAAATAATGAAGGCACTTTTGGATGCCTGTCAACTTTCAGTAGTAGCAGCAAGATAGCCTAGGCCTTTACTAGAGCAAGGACATGATGAAGGACCCTTCACACCATAGGAACCTTCACCTCTAGGCATAGTATGAAGACTTCATCCCATCTTCATTCATCCAATAGACACCTACAAATATTTTTTCAAGTATTCAAATTTTTTGTAAATTATACCAATTTTGTATCTGTATAAATGATACTTTAGAATTGTTTTATTTGTTAGAGTTAGTTATTTAGTTTCATACTTCTCTACTTTTTGTAAGGAACTTGATCCCATTTTGTTCACTCAAGGATGAGTTTTCAGTTAATTGTGGGGGTATGATGAAGCATCAATAAGGTAGTGGAATTGACGCATGCTTGTTGGTTCATGTACATAAATGCTAGTCCTCTTGAAGCCTATATAAGTGCACACACTAGCCACATTTATGATAATGTTTGATCAATCTCTTAGTTGAACTATTGTAGTTTTCCCTTTGAGTGCTTGTAGCATGGATTGAATTGATTGTATGGAATTTTATTTAAGTGCAATATGTACCTAGACATAGTTGCATGAATGACAATAAAATCAAGATTTCTTCTATCCATTGTAGTACTTAGATTAGTTTAAGTTTGTTTTCTAGTATTTTACTTTGAATGTAGTTTACTTTCTTGTCCTTAAGCATTTAATATTCTAATTCATAAGTAACATGAGTACAACCACTTCAATTATAATATACTAATGCTTGGTAATCCAAGCAATGAGTACTTGGTATGCCCAATAGTAAATACTTGGTATCCTAGTAGTGTTGGTATACATTCAGGATGTATATGCAAAGTGGAGATGGATGATCCACATTTACAATAGTTTAGTGAATTAACTAGTAAAATTAAATATCCAACATTTCATTTATTTCATTATTTTATAGATAAAAAATGATTGAATTTATAAAAATAAATATCTTACACCTTAAGCACACTTAGCTATATGAACAAGTTAACATAAGTGATGATTGGGAACACAATGACTAGTAACCATGTCCTGTACTATCTCAGGATATAGGTCACTTAGGTAAAAGAAGTCCATGAAATTTGATGATATCGTACATACATGCTAGTAATTCATATGGTTAGGCATAGAGAAATACTTTCTGCTCATCAATTATGAATCTTTTAATCTTTTAATAGCTTTCATGGTTAAAGAAATTTATGAAAGAAGGAGTAGTTGAAACTTAAAACTTGTTTTACTTAAGTTAAACAAATAACTTGGATCTTCCAAATTAAGAATCATACTATGGATGACATTTTAGAAACAAAAATAATAAAATTCAAAAGGTTAAATTTTTTTAAAAAGCATCATTCCATTTATGAAACACTTAAAAATTCTTGTTGCTTGTTGTGTTAAATTAAAGTAGAGAATAAAAACCTTTTCGTTCCAAGGAAAAATGTTTGTAGTGCTAAAAACATTAACATAAAAGATACTTTTAATGTAATGATAGAATGTTTTGGTAGAAGGTTAATACTAGATCCTTATGCTAAAATATTTTAGTTGAAGGTTAATATTAGATTGGCTATGCTAAAATTTTCTATGTGAAGTGAAATTTCTTACTAAAAGAAAGAAGGTATCTCTACTTCTACAAAATTAAGATTGAATCTCAAATCTCTTAATACATGATAAGATAGTTATTGCTAAGCTAATGAATTTCTTAGGAAAATATTTTGTATTAAGCCAGCATATTTTTAATGAAAACATTTCTAGGGTGATAATTTCCAATTAGATTTTTGGTTTGTAATTCTTTTATTAAACAATGCTACAAGGCAATAGGTAGTCATGGTTTCGGCAACATCATTAGGTAGCATTCAATGAAAATTAAGAAAAATAAGTTACAACATAGATGAAACTAAACCAATGACTTTGATAAGACATGTTACAAGGAGAGTGTTGTTTGTAAAACATAAAATAATAAGTGTTTTAATGGAAAATCATATAGCAATGAAATTTTAGTTAGTAAAGGGTTAAAGTAACCAAAGTATTGAAATGATTTGAAGGAAGAATAGTTAGCTTTTGTACTACATTTGTAACACATTAACTTTGGGAGAATAAAGATTTGATCTTTTTGTAAGAGTTGTAAAAATTATCAGTTTCTAAAATTAATTATAAGAAATGGTTCATCTTCTTTATTCTCATGAATTATCTTGCCTTTGATACGAATGTATGGAATAGCCTTCTTTAACTTTATATGTCTCTCTCTGTGTGTGATTAGTGGATATGTAGAAGATGTATTAAAATTAAACTTATGACTAACAATAAATACATATTATTTTTCTTAGTTTTTAAGACATCAAAAAAAAATTTAGCATTGATTAAATAACTAATCTTCACAATTAAAACAATGCATAGAATTAGAAAAGTTGTAATAAATAACACCTAAATATATTTAATTCTATGTACTATCAAAGAAAGTGTATTTTTCTTGTTTAAAATATTTATTTTAACAACATGGCATTAAAGATTGTCAATAGCACTTTAATAGTTTGATTTCTAATAATGTTCCCAATAAGGCTAATATCTCAAAATCATATGTCTCATAAATTAAATAAATATTTGTGATAAGGAGTAGGGTATCCTAACACTCCACCATACAAGTCACAAGTGCTTGCGCACAACTAGATCATAATCCGTGAATGGATAATGTAAGTATGGTAGGTGATAACATGAGTTCTGTAAAGGCTATGATATTAGACATTCAATATCAAAGTTGCAATATTGTGTACTAGATATTGAAGCCCATGCTATGACATCAAATATTTGATATTGTGTCACACGTGCCTACCTATAAATATGACACTTAGATGCATGGTTTGACATACAATTTCATCAACCTATACTAAAACTCTTTCAATTTATTTTTGTGAACTTAGACTTAATGATTAGAAGTGTGAATGCCTAAAATGTAGTGTGAACTAGTGAATGACATCTTTATTTGAACATTTTGTACTTGGGTACAAGTATGATCAGAAATAAAAATCAAGTTATTTCTCACTATTGCAGCATTCTCCTAGATTTACTATTTACACTTAGAATAATTTTCTTACTATTTTCTAGCTTAATGATTTACTTTTTCATGCACTTTAATTTTATTGTTGGTTAGAGGAATGAGTATGCCTAATCTCGAGCACTTAAGTGTAACTTCCTGTTAACCCAGTAGTCCTATCGCTTTTTTCATCCAATAGCAAAGTACTTGATAATGCAAATGGTAGTTATATGAAGCTCAAGATGTGTACAAAAGATTAGGAATGAATACTCATTACACTAGGCTAGACTAGATTTGTTATTTTTTTTACTTAGCTTAGAATTCACTTTTATATTTTCCATGTTCACTAAGAGCCAAATGGGCCAAAAAAAAACATCATTTATCTTACACCTCACCATGAGTTAAACCATTCCCATAGCTGTCACTAACTCATGTGGGAAAAGAACAATCCAAAACAGTAACCAATTACTATCATAATCACATTACCTCATCCACGAATTATGATCTAGTCATACATGCACACCTCTAACTTGTATGGTTGGATGTTGGACTACTCCACTACTTATCATTGACACCGTTATTGAGGACTTGTTAGTGTATGTTGAGTAATTAATTACACAAAATTCATTATATTTGAAACACAAAGTTAAAAACTATAACTCTAACTAAGCATAGTTAAAACAAATGTCTCAAACCATAACATGGCTTCAAGTAAGGATACATTATCTCCTACCAAAGAACTACAAATAAGTAGTGATGGAATTGAAAAGGAAGAAGACTAAAGTATGTAAATGCAGAAAAGGATTTCATATTCTTATCACAATCCTCACTATCCTAATTTCACCTTCATTTGTCATCAGGATGGCCAATTAATATGGAGAGATCTTCAAGGGGACATTGCTCTACCACTAGAACATTCAGCACTCATCATGCTCCAAACTACTCTCAAGGGGATGAAACTGAGTGAGGCACTTAGAGGGTATCATGTGGCCAAATACATAACTAGAATGTATGAGTCCATTGAGGAGCAGTTTAGAAGAGACAAAGTCATGAAGACTAGGCATGATCAGAACAAAGGAAAGAAGGTCAACTCTCCTATTTTCTTGAAAGAGCTTGATGGAGATGAATTCACAGCTAAACAACTTCACTAAAACCATGAGTTCTAGTCACAAACACCTATAATCCAATTAGAGAAACTTGTCAAGAATTAGTCACATTTCAACTTAGTAGAGACATTGAGGAGGAAGGAAAAAGACTAAAGGTAAGTAGAACTCAAGGCCAAGAGTTTCTATTGGCTCTCATAGAGAAGAACATTAGAGTCATCATAGGAGGACAAGCTAGCAGTATTCTCCTACTGCCTCATTTACATCCTCAGGATCATTAGAAGATTCTAACAGGAGGAAAAGGTACAACGACCATGATAGGAAAGAGATGAGAACTCATGATCATCATGATTATCACTCAAGATATTCTGATTTGGAAGATGAAGGGTATGAGCAATGTAGATATAGGAATCATAGAAATCAAGAAAGGGATGAGCACAAAAGGAGGCACTACTATAACTAAGCACACAAACTTGATCAAGATGATGAACCCTTGATGACAACTCATAACATGATTAACATATAGGAAGTTATAGACATTCCAACTAGGCACATGTGGGATAGTCGTATTAAATGACTTGATATGAAAAACATGCCAAGATTAGAAGGTGGTTATAATTTTGATCCATAAAACCACCTTCAATCTTTCCACAATGCCTATGTCCTACAAAGCATTGAAAGTAACTAGTAGAAGTTAAAGTTGTTCTGAAGAATACTTGTGAAAGAGGTAGAGAGCTAGTACCAATCACTTGAACCTAAATCAATTAGAAGATGGAATACCATGCTAGAGATCTTCAATGATAAGTATCAAACCTACTCATGGGTATCTAACTTAAGAAAATAAATCCAAGGATGGAAACAAGGGACTGATGAAATCCTTGATGTAGTAATGGAAAGATACTACTCACTATTGCACAGATGCCCATGTCATGAATTCTCATAGAAGAAACAACTAAAACACATTGTAGATGGATTATGAAACAAAACTAGGGAAACACTTGGGATTTATGCCCAAGGAAGATTATCTAAAATGACTATCCATTGCATCCATAGGTTAATTGATCAAGTTACAAAGGAAGAAGGTGAGTTAAGAAAGAGAGCATTAACTAAGGAGTATAATCATGATCCATCAATGAGAAGAGAGATGCATGAGTGTGTGATACCTAAGAGGAAGAAACCTTAAATAAGAAAATTCAAAAGGAAACACTACCAATCCAAAAACAAATTCACTGATATAGCAACATAGGTAGCCAAGATGTGGGTCTAAGTTGATGAGAGGTGTTTAATAGCTTTAAAGATTGTGAAAGAGAGAGTAGAGAAAGCCTTTGGAAAAGGAAAAGACAAGAAAAAGAAGATGTTGGATGAAAGGGAAAAGTGGATATAGTGGCTAAACATTCAAACACTAGCTCCATCAATGAGGAAGGATGTGATGTGTGTCAATATGAACATCCCAAGGGATTTTGTTTAGTAATGGCACATTTGTAGGAAACAAGGACACATGCTCTCAATCCTATATGTGTAAAGAAACAAATGCCCAGAAGGCTACCTTATCCTCAAGGTAACTATAGGAAGAACTTCCAACCAACATAGTATCCCAGTGGAGCTGTGCCATAGTCACAAGAGTAGTATTACTAGTAGTGGCAACAACCCCAATCATGGGCCATGTCACCACCACACCAGTAGTATCCATATCAATGACTTGATCCTTATTGATACTATGTTCAACATCCAATCTCTCCTAGGAACATTACTATTCAAAATCCAAAATACTACCTAATAGAGTACCATAGATTGATGCTACCAAGAACAAACCAAAACTTATATGTGCAACCATCAATAGTTGGTCCTTCCAGTCAACACCTAAATCTTGTACCACCAGTGCCACCTCCTGCCATGTAAGCGAAACTTCCATCATAACCATAGTAGAAGAATACTACTAGGGTGGTTAGTACATAAGAGGAGGTGATCACATGAAAATATTAACCTAGGAAATGAATATTCTCTAAAATGAATTTGGAAAAGATTTGACAGATGAAAAACACATCTACTTCCACTCCATCTATATCCAATTCTTATCAACACATAAGGCTTCTATCTTCATCAAATTCCAATGTCAAAACTATCATGATTACCAAGAAAATCATGTATTGGATCAAGGTAGGAGCTCTTCCACAAAAGGAAACTGATCATGGAAGTCCCTTAGTTTATCTCCAAATACTAGGATAGAAGCCATGTAAAGCTCTACTTGATTCTAGGTTAGGAGTGAACCTAATCTCTCAAGACATGTATCAAGCCTAGAATCTATCATCCTAAAGAAAAGTAACATTTAGTTAGAGCTTGTAGACCAGTTGATTGCAGTTCCACTTGGATAGGTGGATGATGTGATTACCACCATCAATGGTTGGTCCTACCTTGCTAATTTTTTAGTCATTCATGTGGGAAGGAATAAGGAATAATTCTCAATTATCATGGGAAGAGCTTGGTTTAGTACTATTGATGCTAAGCTTGGGATTCATGATTTGTCCTTGGATATTTTCAAGGAAGATAAAGCCATAATCATACAGAGATGAAGAGTTCCATGTATCACATACAACAATAATGGATGTGATTCCATGTAGAGAATTAGGGCTATTAAATAAGAGGATACCAAGGCATGTAATAGATGTGTAGAAATAATATGTATGCAATAGCCACACAACAAGAGGGCACCCAATGGTTGATCACAAGTAAAGAAACTCAATTTGACAAGTACATGTAACCAAAGGAATAAATCATCAGTGCTTATGTTGCAAAAACTGATAAGTTGGAACAAATACAAAAAGGGAACTTGTACACACAAATCAACCAGGAAGAAGAGATAAATTGGGGATACCTGGGGATCCTAGATACAATGGAAGTAGAACCATTGGAATTAAAAGTCTTACCAAAACCACTAGAATATGCATTTTTTAGCAACAAGAAGCTTGTAATTATCAACACCAACCTAGAAGAAAAATAGAAAAGGAAGCTATTGGAAGTGATAAATAGATGGCCTACAACATTTGCATGGTTTTACAATGAGATCACAAAAATTCATCCATGAATTTGTCAACACTAGATCTATACTGCTCTTGTAGTCAAACCACAATGCCAACCTTAATGAAGGCTCAATCCTAAAATGAAAGAGATAGTCAAGCAAGAATTAGAGAAGTTGCTAAAGGTAGGATTCATCTATCCTATTACAAATAATGAATGAATCAGTCCTTTAGTGATTGTTCCAAAGAAATGGGGAAAATGATGAGTCTAGATTGACTTCCAAATGTTGAACTCTGCCACATTGAAGGATCACTTTTCTTTGCCATTTGTTAATCAGGTCCTATAAAATATTGCAAGACATGAATATTAAAGTTCTTTGGATGGATATAGGAGATATAATCAAATCATCATTACACTTAAAGACTAGGAGAAAATAACATTCACTAGTCCATGGGGAGTGTTTGTCTACAAATAGATGCCTTTTGGTCCTTAGAATGTAGCCACCTTTCAAAGACTGGTATTAAGAATCTTCCAAAAGTAGATAGGCAATGGTGTTGAATTATTTATGGATGATTTTTCAACATACGAGCTAGATATTGTTGGCACATTTGGCCATTTCATGGAGCAAGTTGGCAAGATTAAATTGGTTAAGAGGTTTTGGAGAAGTGGAAAAAATTTCAGTTTGAAAGGAAAAGAATAAGTTAACAACAACATTCTTTTAATTTAAGGAAGAAATATATAGGAGCACCATTCCTATAGTAAGCTTATGAATCTCTGAGCAATGCATTTTACAAGGCAGCAATATAGATATATAAATATATTATGATACACTGGGCTTTATGGAACCAAAGTCTAGCAAGATTATGGAGGAAGTCCAATTTTTATATGTATCATTTATATGATATGAATACGTAGCAAATCAAAGAGAATCTTAAGTAAAATTGGTTTTGTATCCATTTTATTTTGGGAAAGCATATCTCTACAGCAACATAAATTTAGCAGTCTGGTGATGCAGCGTAAAATTATTTCTGCACTGATTAAATAGGAACATTGTAATTCATATTGTTGAATAGCTGAATGCAATCAATGTTAATCTTTACTTCAACAATTTTGATGGGAACCAGTCAAAATCCTTGGGCAACAAGCTTACACATCTGGAGAACATGGGTCTTTCTCATAACAAGATTACGGGTCCTATTCCAGAGTCTTTGTCCAACCTTACTTTTCTTCAGGTTTTAAATTTATCATTTAACAACTTTGAAGGCAACTTCAACTGTTCTGAAGGCTCTCTCTGAAGATTGAAAAATTAATCATTCATGCACAAATCCTGTGTGACTGCAAGTAAACAGAACATGAATGAAAGTAATCTAATTGGGTTGAATCCCTGATTTTTTGAAGCACCCTAGAAAGTTGTAGAGCTTCCAGTCCATTCCCAATCATGGTGTTCCAGACAATCAAATTTTTACCAAGGAAATAGGAATGACAAAATCACCGACCATGCGGTGCTTATCGCGGTGCAGCCGGGCACTGGGAAAACCACCATCGCCATGGGCATGGCCAAGTGCCTGAGCGACGAAACCCCCTTTGCCATGAACACGGTAGTGAGAGATGAGAAAAATTGAAACCCTCATCCACACATATCATACACAAAAACAGAGTCACATTTTGTTGAAACCCTGGTCTCATTAACATATTTTCTTGATAATATCAAGGCATCTTCATCAAATTAAACTATACCCTTCTCCAGCACTGCTGCTGCATCAGCGAGCTCTTGTTCTACGTAGTAGTCCATGACGTGCAGCTGAGGAGTGATTACGTCATCATCACGCCATCAAACCCTATTAGCCTCTACGCTGTTTCACGAATTTCATCAGCAATGCATGGGAATATGTTTTGGTTGCTGCATTTTGGTTCTATCTCATTGCTTGAATAGCTTCCTAACGTGCAGATTCGGAGGGGTGTAACAACTTTTAGTTATCACTGGATGATTTTTGAAAATTTTTTGATGCAGATACCATTATTAGAACTACTTCAATTAAAATGCATTCCAAATGCAGGGATATGTACGAAGTTAGGAAACTGCTTCCAGAGAAGACTTTGCAATGGTGAACCTGCAAATAATCTTATCAAAAACAGCAGTAGTGCCTGATGCCAACACATTCGTTATCACCATACCAATCTACTAAATGCGGCAATAGAGACATGAAGGCACAATAAGATAGGTGTACAACTAAATCAGCAGAACTAGGAGATGTTTTAGCCAATGCCGATAAATTAGAGTTGCAGTTTATTCATCGCTGAAGACAAATACAAAACCCTAACACGCAAAATTGGAGTTACAGAAATAAAATTTCAATTTCACATGGTCTAGTGGTAAAAATATAATTTTGGAAATTTCTCACATACGATAATGATATGGAGCCCTTGTTAAAGACCTATCATTAATTTAATTATCCCGAGTGAATTAGTAAGGCTTTATACACAATGGGAAATTAAAAATCCTAAAATAAAAATTGAATGAAGCTCTCATAAGATTGAGGTCTTGAATTTATTTTTCAAAAATTATTATATAGGTTTTTTCCTATAAAATATTTGTAATATTTACAAATGTTAATGTTAACATAAGTTCCTTCTAATTTTTTGTATAACTTCCGAACTAGATTCAAGAAATATCTCCTAACTAGTTGGGTAAGTTATAACTTCCTTTCTTGGGAGAAAAGTTAGCTAAGATATTTTGAAATATGTAACTACCTTTTGAACCCTATAAAAAGGCTTTAGGGGTAAGAGGAAAGAGAGATTGGGGACTAGTAGCGCACACTTGGGGTCACACATTGTGAAAGATTGCTTGTAAGATGACTAGCTAAAGAAAAGATTTCAACCTCTTTGTCATAGTCCTTAGAGTTATGTTTTATTTTTACTTTGTTTAAATTTTTTAGCTAGTGGTTTAGATAGTATCATGCTTGACAAGTAATTTTGGGATTTTTAGATTGCTCTTTTTGTTCTTGTTGCATAATTGAAAATTTCTATTAAAATTTTTCTATAGAAGCGCTTGTGTTTGAAAGCCTTAAGAGCATTTTAGTAGTGAATTTTATTATTGTGTAACATATAAGAACCATTATTGGGATTGTTGTAAGAGAGCCTCTGCTTGTAGTCATGCCATTGAATGATTCAATAGTCAAGAGGGTTCAGAAAATCTTTGGTATTTTGATGGGACTAGAATAGCTTCTTTTATCTTTAAAGTGAATCTCCATGGTATTTCAATCAAAAATTGTCAAGTATTTTGAATGTTTTGTTGAATGCAATTTTTGACATCCATTATCTAGCCAAAATGGAGTCTCATACGTGATAGTTTACGCAGAAATTTTTTGGTAGCATAGTAGGATTGTCTTGAAGAAATTGCTTATTTGGGCCTTGGAAGTTTGAACAATTCGTAGTTATTGAATTTGGGGATAGATTTATTGCAAAGTGTTTACTCGTATCATTTTACCTTGTTTAAATATTTGAGATCTTTATACAAATCTACTTTCTTTCCTTTCTATTTCCATTGAATCTTGCTCTATTTCTAGTTTTCTTGTGGAACTATTTCTTTCTTTGGGGAAAATTAGAAGTAGATTCGCAGAGTTGTGCTCAAATTTTTTTGCAAAATTTTATTTGTTACAAGTAGGTATTATAAGGACTACGTAGACTAGGAAATTGAACAAAATAGGAACTCCCAACAACTCACAGTACTTGGCAAAGTTGGTTGAATCTCTTTAAGATAAGTCATTTGTAGTTTACACACAACGCAATCATTTCATTTTTCACAACCGCATACCGCAACAGCACACACACATACTCACATTAACTACTGAGTCTATTTGGAGATATCTAGGCCTTGGTGTTGCCAGAGACCAGCAAGCACCTAAATCCTGTTCAAGGACACTCGTTGGCCGTTGCGTCCCAAACGGTCGCCAACAGATATCAAACAAGCATTGGACTGATTGGAGTAGGTACTTAAGAGATGTGTTGAAACCAATATAAAGCTCAACTGGCAGAAGAGCCATCTCATGGTCCAGGAAGGCATAGTGCTTGGACTTAAAATCTCTTAGAAAGGTATTGAGATGGATCCTGAAAAGATTAGAGTGATCTAGAATATTGCTTAATGGCCACAGATAGTGAAATATGTGTGATCATTCTTAGGCCATATAGGATACTATAGGGGATTCATTGAAAAATTTTCAAAGATAGCCAAGCTGCTTGTAAAACTCATGAAGAATGATGCATCCTTCAACTGGACGAAGTCATGTGAAAAGGCATTCAAAAAATTGAAGCAAAAATTAGTAGAGACACCAATCCTCCAAGCCCTAGACTAGTCAAGACCTTTTCATATCATGATTTATGCTTCTAACTATGTGCTTGGTGTAGTACTGAGAGAACTAGACAATAAGAAAAGACTATACTACATATACTATGCTAACAAGAGCATCACGAGAACATAATTAAATTATATCACAACTAAAAGTAGCTTATGGCCATGGTGCACACACTTGAAATGTTTAGACATTATGTGCTTGGGTACCAGATCTATGTCCACACCAATCATAGTACCATTTGATTTTATATGAAGAAACTAGCAGTCGGTCCTAGAGTGGTTTATGATTTTTCAAGAGTTTGACATCATGATGATTGATAAGAAAGGAACAAAAAATGTATTAGTTTATCATATATCAAGGTTTAAATGGGGTTTAGACAATTGAGTGGAACCTTTATTAGACTAATTTCCCAATGAAGATTTATTTACCAGAATAGTAAAGGTTGTAAATTTAACAGGGAAGCCATGGACCATACAGTACCTAAATTATCTAACAACATAATAGCTTCCTATTAAATGGAGTAGAAGAAAATTTGAGCAATTCCTTCACAAAGCAAAATAATATATGGAAATTAATGGCAATTTGTACAAGATCTATGCAAATGGGCTTGTCAAATGGTGTATGCTAGAGTGTGATCAACAAAGAGTCTTATAGGATGCCCATGAAGGCCCATGCGATGGCCACTACATAGGACATAGAATGACACTCAAGTTGATGATGGTAGGCTACTTTTGGCCTACTTTATCTAAAGATGTCCATACTTTCACATAATCTTATGAATGCTACCAAAGAGATAGAGGAATTACCACCAGATATGAAGGGCCACAACACTAGATATAGCCATTAGAATTGGTTGAATGAAAAGAAATATATCATCGTGACAATGGATTACTGTATGAAGTGGGTAGATGCAGTAGTAGTAAAATACTATACAACAACAATAGTTGTTAAATTTTTTCAACATGTGGTGAATAGATTTGGAGTACCAAGAATGCTTATATCAGACAATTGGAGTCACTTCACTAGTGCTACATTTAAGAAGGTCATGCAACAACTTGGGGTGAACCATAAGTTAACAACAGCCTATCATCCCCAAGAAAATGATCAAGTTGAAGTAACAAATAGTGAAATTACTAGAATACTTACTAGGACAATTAGCAGTTTTAGAAGGGATAGGAGTACTAAATTAAATAATGCTCTATGGGCCTATAGAACATCCTAGAAACTACCTATAGGATACACACCATATGAGTTAGTCTATGGCAAATTACCAATGCTTCCAATCCAAGCAGAGCTTCACACTTTAGCTACTACCAGTGAACTTAAGTTGATATGAGCATAGCCCAAAAGGAAAATCTTATGAACTTGAATCTTTTAGATGAGAATAGGTTGGTAGCATTCATGAGTAGTGAAGTTCATAAGCATTACTTCAAACTTATGCATGATACATGGATAAGACATGTAGCCATGCAACCAAGTGATAAGGTCCTTTATTATAATCCTAGTCATTTATGCCAAAAAGCTAAATTTCAAACACTTTTAAGAGGGACCATACATGGTGCAAGCCATTTGTCCATTAGGTGCCTTACATATCTATCACCTATCTTCTCCATATAAGCTTATTCTTGTCAATATCCAACAAGTTAAACCTTACTATGAATCTTCCAAGCAGTCAACCCAGCTTACCCAAAAATCTTCTACTTGTTCTCTCTTTCATATAACTAACCTTAATGATAGTTGTGGTTGAGTTAATCTAGAATTGCAGGTACTCCACTAGATTTTTCATTTTTTTTCATTTTACACATTCTTTAATAATTTTTTATTTCTTAAATTTTTAATATTCTTCTACATTTTTCACTTCTTTAATGATTTTCCATTCTTTACATCTTTTTCCAAAGATACTTTGTTTTCATTTCCTTTGTAAATAATTTTGATTGTTAATAAAACACATGATGAATAAGGTAAGACATAGTCTAAAAAAGTGAAGAATTCTCTATGTTAACAAGTAATAAGAAACTAATTATTTGAGTGGTGAGCCCACACCATTCATCCATTCATTCCATTAATAAGAGGTTCTTACCATGGCCATAATTATATTCTTATCACCATACAACTAAGAATAAACTTATGATGATTATGCCTAGACCAAAAAGTGAAGGGCGAAGTGGGAATGTAAGGGTGTGACATCAAAGGGATTTGTGAATTCTCTTGGATTCCTTTTGTTAGTTCTATCATGTTATCTAGGTTGTATTATATCCTTGTAGATTTAACAAAAAATGGAAGTAAGAGTATAATAAGTTCTACCTTACCATGTCACTAGAAAGACATGTTATCCATGCCTAAAGATAGGTAGCTTCTTAGAAATCTAAGAAATTAAAAAAAAAAGTACCATGAGTAAACTCCTTCCTTGGACAATACACCAAGTGAAAATAATCCTAGCAATAGTGGTAATCTTACAATTGTAATTCCAAATGATGAAACAATTTGATATCACTAAAATGAGGTTTGGACTTGGTTTGAATCTTGGACAAAAAAGATAATGATCACTTTAATTACTAATAAAACATAAGAATTTATTATGCCTATGGTAAGATACCTTGCGTCCTGATTTCTACAATCCCTTCTAAGTCTATCTCATCTCAATGTATGAATGATCATAACTTGTGGTTTTATGTAACATAGAGTCATTTTTCTAATTGGGTGGTACTAACATGTGTGTTTTGTTTAATAGGTATGCATTACATTCAACTCCTTAAGTACCTAAGGATACTTTTAGGCTTGGTTATACAAGGGCATTAAGGGCTAGAGCCTACTTTGGGGGGGACCCACTTGTATAATTGTTGCATATTATACTTTTCCAGCAAGTCCACATCATCTTGAACCTTCCAAGAGCAATAAATGTTAATCAAAACTTTCCTTTACATCACATAACTCTATTTGATACCAAAGAATTCATCACCCATCTCATTCATCTCATCAAAAATTCATATACCTCAAGATTCGTTCTTTATACACTATCATGCCAAATTGCTAAAGAAATATGAATCATCCATCAACCAAAAATATTTGAATATGATCTAAAACCTTCTAGACACTTAAAAAGATTCATTTTTAGCATTAGAAATCAAGAGAAACTTGAAAATTTTGCACTCAATATTGGGCATCCCATATTGGGGCCACTTTAATATCAAATCCCTGATTTCATGTACCAGATATCAGATCCAACAAAAAGTATAAATAGGTGAGGACTTAGCTAAATTTTCTATCATTTTTATTTGAAGCCAAAGAAGTTTTTCCAATTTTCTTCTTTGATTTGAGCTTTAACCTCCTAGCTTCACCTAGCCATAACTTGCATGTTATCACTCTAATTTTTGTGATTTTTGAATCTATTTGATCTCGAAGTACTCATCTTAGCCATGGGGGTGCTAATGAGGAAAATCTGAGCTAATTTTTCAAAAAAAAAAAAAAAAAAAAAAATCTTAACATCTAAAAGGTATTTTAAGGGTAAGTGTGAAGAAAAAAATTAAAATTTTTAAATAAAAATCAATTATATTAATGCAATAACACTTAAATAATGCTCTTAAGAAACCATAACCATCATTAAGAGTCATGAATAAGAAAAAATTAGACAACTATGAAGGGCTATAAAGAAACTAATGCTTAGGGGGTAAATTTTTGAAATTCACTAACTTTGCAATCATAATTAACTAAGAACTTAATGTAACTAAGGGAATAGGTAAGGTATAGAATTGTTAACAATAAATGAGAACACCTTAGTAATTCCAAATCCTTAATTAATTACATTTTGATGAACTTTCACCCATTCATGGAATTTGTTTTGGAAGTGGTAAAGACATAACTCCAAGTGTCACAGCTTTGGCCCATCCTTTCAGATAGTAGAGAATGATACCTTAGGGAAACCTATCAATTTTGGCATAATAAAGAAGAAGGAACCACTATCAACATTAGAGGAATATTAGTCTCATAATCAATCAAGGTAATAGTTGAAGCTCTAAACATACCCAATGAAGGGACAAGGGTATCATATCTGTCTACTCAATTAGATGATGGAACCAAAAAAATATGGTTGAAATGAAAATATGGCAAGCAAGATAAGGGATACAATGAATTAACACTAAAGAAAAGAATCTATTTCAAGATTGGCATCTACCACTTGTTCCCAACAAAAGGATTAAATAGATATCCACTTATGCAGCTAGAGGAAGTGCAATCCTAATGGAAAAATACAACATCAATCTTACAAGGATCTACTTTATGGAGATCTAGAGGTGGTTTAAAGAAAAGAAGGTGGGAAAGAAAACACTCCCATTTCCTTGCCTTATTAGGAAGTTTCAAAAGGGAGCTAAAATCCTGGGGGTACACCAATGACATTCTTAGGAAGGCCCAAAATGCCTTGTATGCTAAATTGCTCAAACTAGCTCCACCTAGGAAGGACTAAGGTGAGGAACAAACTAGCACTAGGGAAACCACACAAACTACTAAATAATAATAAAAAGTGGGACCTAGTGACTAGTAGCAACAACAATAGCATTAGTAGCAATAAGAAGAACAACAACCATAGTAAGTCCCATCATCACCACCGCAACACTATATACCATTAATGAGTCATCTATAACAAATTACAAAGACTATTAGCTGGGGAACAAGGGAGGAGGCTAGCCTCTATAGAGTTATTGATAATTTCATACAACCCATAGTTTTTGCTAATCCTATGAGTGGATAGATCTCACTACAATTAGGAGGAGAGACCTAATGATCATAATAGATCTCTAGAAATGTTACATTGTTTCAAGTGGTTCTAGAGACTATAGAAGAAGCCACAACTATGGTAATGTAGCATAAGGATGCAGTGGGAGTAGAAAAGATGATCATAGATCATATTAAAAATTCCTTTAACATACCTGTTATGTCACCAACAAATGTAACTGGGGCTAGATATGCTCAAATGTTAGCTAGAATATTAATGACTCCTGTTGATCATGAAGATCTTCTTGATTGACTACTATAGATTGTGTAAGTAATGATAACACTTTTTGACATCCTAAGTGATGTCATTGTAGTGTAGTTAGAACTAATTGCTACCAAAGGTAAAATGGTCATGGTAGAGACCAGAGTAGAGCATGTCGAAGATAAAATTTTAAAATTACAAGAAGGGCTCATGACCCTAAGATCCAAACATAGAGACCCAACTCACTTCATAATGCCTAACTAGATAAAAAAATTCAAGATAGAGGAGATTAGCCACTTGATTAAGCAAAATAAACAAATGGAGAATGAGAAGGAGAAAGTTATGTGAAATGGCTCAATAGTTGAAGCCCAAATGTATGCACATGCTAAGGCACTCATTGTAGCCCAAGAAGAGAATAAACATCTCATTGTAGAAAATATGTAGCTGACCATTGTGAAGAAATAGAAGAATATCCTAGATGAAAGCACACATCAGTTAAAAGAACAACTGGTGAGGGTCAACCAAGACATGAGCCACCTAATATAAGAAAATAAAACACTCTTAATGAAGGAGGTACATGTCATCTGCCAGAAATGAGCTAAATGGAGTAGGTAAAAAATAATATGAGAGGCTCAAAGAATACTTTTATGACCAAGTGGACATGTACAAGAAGATCAATGAGAAAGAAGTCTAGATGGAGAAGGCTAGAATCAATTACATTTCAGCACAGAATCTTGACTAGTAGCCCATCTTGGATAGTTAGGCCCATGTCCACCAAGCGAGAGTTAAGAATAAAGACCTATAGATTGAGTATTTGAAAGAGTACATGGGGTTAGATAACCTTCATCACACTAACTTGGTCATGTTAATAGGAGGTAGGCCTAGAAATTAACTAGAATAACAAATAGCAACCACATATACCTTATACGAGAAAGAGTTTGTAGATCATAAGAATGATTTATAAAAACTTTAGGTGACAAACTCTAAATTAGAAGTAGTAAAGGCTGGCTACTAGGGGCAAAATGGTGTAGCAACAAACCTGGCTAGGAGACTATCAAATTACCATGAATTAAGAAAAAAGACCAAAGCATTTGAAGAAGAGAGGAGGAAATTTGCAATTTGGCATGTTAAAGCTAATTAAATGTTATTGCAGCTACCATGCCCATGGGATGTACCTACTCCATCACACATTGTACAAAAAGCATGAATGGTACATGACCCAAGAATGAAGGAGGAAAAGCTTCAAGTGCTCTTGAACCACTAAAAATTTTAGAAGCCTAACAATAAAGGAAAGCAACTAATGGACGAGCCACCACTACCAAGAACTACATGAACTACATTAAGCTGCGTCTATACAACACTGCACACCAGTTGTACACATCCATCATTTAATCAAAAGTCAAATCCCCTAATCTTGGGGTAGTGCATTTCCTTACTTAAATTCTCATTTACTTTTTTTATAGCATATATTTTGCACTATCATGTATTTTTTATGTTTATTGCCATTGTTATGTAAATTGATATGCTTCTACTATTGTGCATGCTACATTCTTACTTCTTCCAACTTCCACGTGTGATGTTCGAAAAATATTTTTTGCAAATGGTTATTTAACACCACGTAAGTCCTTGTCTGATCAACAAGACTATTTAGTGCACCCTATTTTTGTGTTCTCTAGCATGACCCTCCTACAGACTTGGGGTTAGGCTATGCACTTGATAACCTCTCGGTGTTCCAGCCACCAACGTTTTTAGATACTATAGTCTTTGGTGCTAGAAGGAGGGCTTGAACCTCCATTCTATGTGCTATGGGTAGTCCTACATGCTTTCTCCACATTCATTGGTAGCAACAAGATAGCATAGACATAACACCCTTGTGGACCTACTATGGTAGTAGCTGGCTCTTAGGCTAGTGCAGGAGTCATCTACGTCAGTGTTGGTGCAAATCGGTTCCTATTGATGGTTCCACTGGAACCCTGTAGGATGAAAAGCCCAAAATTGTCTACTATGTTACGCTATCTCTATTCCGTGTAGCATAGCATGAATAGCATAACACCTAAAGCATAACACTTTTCTCCAGCATAGCAGTTCCCCCTCCCCACGCCAGCGTAGCATAACAGTGTAAACTACTATTTTTGGTAGTTCCTTCAGACTTTCTTGTTTTTTGCTATTTAGGCACGTTAGCTCAAAAGTTACTATATTTCACCATTTTCCATTGATTGTTGTATTATGCACGTCCTCTTTGATACAACAAGAATGAATCCACCTAACACCTCACCTACCACTTTGGGCTTGGAAATAGCTCATCCCTTACAATGTGGGATAGATCATGAGCAACCACTTAGCCCAATATGGATACCACAGTAGTCTCTTTGACTACAACATCAATCACTTGAACGTATGCCTCGTGAAGAAGAGTGATACAACTTCTTATGTGCAAAGATCCAAGCAAGCCTACCATTAGATCGTCATGAATTCGAGGAAAAACATAATTTTGAAATTATCCACCAGAATAGAAGGGAGTTCCTTCCTACTCCTGAGACTTTCATCCCACTCACTGAAACATTTCAATGGATTTTAAACAAGCTTATGCAATTGGGTGGGTCAAGAGAACGGGACATAGCATCTCACTATGATGAACCTCTTTAAAATGGACAAGAGGAGTTAGAATCCCATGCTGAGGGTGGTGACCCTGTCTATACTACAGCTGCTTAGTCTACTTCCATCTTTCATTCACACCAATCACAATGTTCCACTTCTTTTGTGCTTACCACGACACTGCCACATCCCAAACCCTCCTTGGTGATGGGTAGTCATCAAATGCTGTCATCACAATAGCATGCAGGGCCTTCGACTTCATTTTCCTTTATCATTCCTTCTCAGTTCCTTCAAGTTGCATAACCAATTTTTGTGATGCCTACACTATCCTATGTGCATACCATGCCCACGTCACAATCGTATATAAGTACTACTATTACCTCTTCTGTATCCATTCCACCATTAGTAGTAGGCCCAACCTCAACTGCATGGTGGAAAACAACATCTTTTCCTACAGTTCAAGTATCTCAAATGCCACAATATGTGTAGTCCCACACATATAAAGCATCACATGTGAGACAACCAACCACAGGGCTATGGGCTACTCCAGCAATTGGACATGTAACCATCCCCACATACCACCAATGGTAGTCACTCCAACAGCACCACCCATTGGGCTGTGGACTGCTTAGGTGATGCCACTAGCGAGAGCCACTCCAACAACAGCTCCAATGGGATTGGTTGCTGCATTAACAACACCTCCAATTATGGCTACTCCAAGAGCTCCATAAGCTATCGAATTTGTGCAACCTCCCGTAACACCCCTAAGACTAGACCATGCCTTTCATCTTATCCAAACCCTCATGGATGAAGTTAAGTAGCTTAAAGCTAGGCTTTAAAATGGTCCAAGTAATGGACTTTTACCATGATGACCTAATTAGCCTAGTTGTTCCTTTGCTTATGCTGCCCCCTGGGGTATAACTTCCCCAGTTTACAAAATACAATGCAAAGGGTGATTTGAATGCCCACATGGTTACCTTCAGATCTGAATCCTTGTTATTACAACCATGGCCACATGCCATCATTCATGTTTTTTCCATGTCATTGACTGGAAAGGCTTTAGATTGGTATCGCATGCTTCCTCGCGCATCAATTTCAATGTTAGAAGAATTGTGGAGTCAATTTGTGACTTGCTTCAAGTATAAGTTGAAGCTATAAGTTATCTTAGATCAACTTACGAATGTTAAGCAAGAACCATTAGAACCCATTCAAAAATTTATACAATGCTGAAGTGCCACTTAGAATGAAATCCATGAATCGATTGCTAAATCCCATTTACTTGCTATCGTTAAAGGGGCTATAAATGATTTCAACAAATCTAAGTTATATTACTTAGCACCACATTTTTTTAGCTAGGCTTTCTCACAAACAAAAAGTATACAGGATGAAATAGAAGCAAGTAAATACTTTGCTTACATAACTTACAAAAATGCGTACATAGAAAAATAGAAAGAAAAGGGAAAGGCCACTATGGCCACTGTGGCCAATGAACCTAAGCCCAACAACAAAAATACTGCCAAAGCACCTAAAACCACAACCATTGCTACCAAAGCACCATGCTCTAGTAACATGGGGGTTAGCAACATGGGGGTTAGCTAACCTACAGCATCGACGACCATGACATAAGCTATGCTAAGGCTAAATATTGAGTGTAAGGATCACTCCAAATATACTCCAGTGAAAATTAAGCTATTGGAGTTTTTGGACCAATTGTTGAATGCTAGGCTTATTAAGTTTAAGAAAATGTTAGTAGAGGCCTGTAAGCAGCACAAGAGATATTGTCAAATCCTTTGTGAGCCCTCTATAGACACACCTAATGGGCCTCCTATGCCTAAAATGTTTAGGCTCGAATAATTCTTTAACTACCACCAATTGTGTGGTCATGATACTAACTATTTCCTTGCATTAAAAGATGACATTTAATGAATGATCGATCAAGGCAAGTTGGTCCTTGATGAAACCAGCCCTATCTAGCCCAAAAACTAATTGATGAATGTTTACAAAGACCCATTGAATGCCTTCTATTAGTGTTGATGATAATATGAAGTTTGCACACAACCCATTTGTGGTCCATGTGCCTTCGTAGAGGGCTAAGGCTTCAACAACACTTTAGCAACAATCCCCTTTTGTCATTAAGACATCATCATTACAAGGGCCTGTTACCCCTTTCATAGTAAAGGTCCCTCAATGCACTACCCCAACAACATAGGCACCCTTCATTATAAGGACACCAAAGCATACACATTCACTACTAGTTCAAAGTCCAGTGGTAGGAACTGCATCATAGCCTTCTCATCCAAGGAAATGTGATGAACACTTAGTAGATAAGTTGGCTAGAGAATGCATTGCATTGGGCCCCTCGAAGCCCACCCCTTTATTGGCAGTTCCTATGACTTCATCATCAAAAGCCACTGGTATTGACACACATATGCAACCATTGCTTCCCGATCCAAAAAAGGTCATTGTCCAGTCCAAAGCCACACCTCGGGAATTTGTCTTTTAGGGCGTATTGAAGAAGCAAAAATCATAAAACAACTGGATAGTGGATAGGACTTTCTATACGTGCTTTCATAGGTTAGACAAGCTTTGAAACAAAAAAATACAACGCTAAGCTTATATGATTTAGTAATGAATTTTGTAGCCAACCGTGAGGCTTTGGTTTGTATGCTGGCATCTATCCTTGTTAGTGAAAACATGCTAGTCGAGGAGAGAGCCATCCATGTCATTATGCTTTGATCTATGGTGGTAGAACCCTGGCCAACTCATCTAATTTTCCATGACTAAACTATTAAAGTTGATCCTAAAAAGGGTCAAGGAACAACTGTCCCCATGTTTATAACAACTTGTGTAGGTCATTACAAGATTTTTACTGTGCACATTAATGAAGGAGTTGCAACTAATGTAATCCCATTCCCCATTGTTGATAATTTGGATCTGGTGGATCAAATTCATCCCACAGAAAATTCTTATTTAAAGTCATTCAATGGGGCATGTGTCATGGTTAAGGGAACTGTTACTATTAATTTTGTGGTAGGGGACCAATTTCCCACCAATGTAGAATTTATCATGGTAGAGGAGATGCCCAGGTTTAACTTAATCTTTGGAAGATTGTCATTAGCCCAATTAAGGGTTGTCTCCTCACTTATACACCAAGAAATCCACCTACCCTACACAGGTGGAGAGGTGGTGATCTTTGATGATCACATAGCCCCTTTGGACTATAAACAATATAAACATGGAGCAAGGATCAGAGAGAGAAATCTCCAAAGACGTATCACCTATCCATACTAAAATCTGATGTTTAACAAATGAGTTGGCCAAAACCACCAACTTACATGAGGAAACCATGTGGGACAAATTACCCTTTCAAATGGCTGATGATAGCTTAGAAGAATATCATCTCAAGTCTTCCAGGCCATACACCTCACCTAACCCACACCAGGTTAGAAAAAAATTGCATAATTAGGGCTCATCACCAAGTTACTCCAAGCATCTTTTATTTTTTTAACATCTTTTTTTGTACAATTTCTTGTTTGTATAGTTTCAAGTTTGCATCATGTTACTTTTCATGATATCTATATCACCTAGGCCTGAAATGGCCTTAAACTAGCAGTGGCCCGAAATGGCCTTAAACTACCCCTTGGCCAGAAATGGCCTTAAACTAGCCATGGCCTGGAATGGCCTTAAACTATTGCACAGCTCAGTAAGGCCTAAAACTAACAACCCACTTTCTAAGATTTCATTATGCATGGCCCAAAATGGCCTAAAACTAGCTATGACCTGAAATGGCCTTAAACTATTGTATAGCCCGAAATGGCCTTAAACTATTGTAAGGCCTGGAATGGCCTTAAACTAGAGCATGGGGCCCACAAGAGGCCCAAGTACATCAACAAAAAATATTAACCAAAGGAAATAAGACAAGCATCTCATGTTTCATTACATTGCAAATATATATAGTCCAAACTTGAGTCCAAACTTAGAATGGTAACATTGCCTAACAACAAGGGTTATATTTCAAAGAAAAAAATGTTTTCAATAGGCTATGGTTCTTTTCTGGTGTCTTTATTTGCTGCCCCACTAGGTCNCCCTTTCAAATGGCTGATGATAGCTTAGAAGAATATCATCTCAAGTCTTCCAGGCCATACACCTCACCTAACCCACACCAGGTTAGAAAAAAATTGCATAATTAGGGCTCATCACCAAGTTACTCCAAGCATCTTTTATTTTTTTAACATCTTTTTTTGTACAATTTCTTGTTTGTATAGTTTCAAGTTTGCATCATGTT